>CAIGRT010201624.1:0-18277 GCA_903798405.1 Fraxinus platypoda | reverse complement strand
TTATTTCATTGTATGTTGAAAGTGTCATTTTGGAGGAAAAAAAAAGGGATTACAATGGCCCACTGTACTGTTCCAACGGTCAAAAAAATGCTAAAAATGCCAAGAAAATGTCTACCAAATAAGGGCTTAGTCTACTTTTGATTCTAATTTATTAAAATTTATTTTTTACCAAAATTATTTCCAATTACACATTTTATTTCAAGTTTTATCAACTTTTCAACAATATATTTCATCAACTTTTATAAAAATTTACTAAAATTTTGATTTTTTAACAATACTAAAATGGGGCTTAATATTTCTAAATTCAGAAATATTCATGGAAGAGTTGATATTTTTAAATTTATTAATCAGTAAATACCTTCAAAAATAGGGAGCCGACTCGAATATAAACCAAAATTCACATAATTATAAACCATTACAATACATAAGAATCAATAGAGTCGCACACCAGTTAAGCTATGAACAAAACGTGTCACTCTTCATGCCAAAATTCTATTTATTATTAATTTTTAAACTTTTTAATCAGTGGTTCGATTCCGATTCAACATTTCAACTCTTGACACTCTTTATCTTTTCTTGTTCAACGTTTGGACCAATATCTAATACATAGGCAAATATTGGGTGGACGTATTGAAATTAAAAGCAAAACAAACGTGTGAAACACAATTACAAGGTGGGGTCTTTCTATTGAGGCAACAACGTAGGTCCCATATGATTAGAAAAAAAAAAAAAACAGCACGTCAGTCCCATTTTTGCCACAATTAAATTTCATTCGCGGTCACTGACCTTTTAGTGAAATCTCAAATTGGTTATTAAATTTTAATTTATATTAAATAGATGACTAAATTATAATTTAGTTTAAAGCTTCACCTTATACTCAGACAGCTGATGGAACTTGCTTAATTGTCCGCCATATATTGGAACTGATATTGCACATAATTCTTGGCACCCTATGATGTACGTGGACTCGTGAAAGCACAACCAACACAAGAACACGCCTCAAAATACGTTGATTTATAAAAAATTACTACAAATTTATTAATCAAATATTCGTTGAATCTTCGATAGAAATTACCAAATACTTGATCTTATTGTCAAAATCATTAATATGTGCACAAATATCGATTTGAATAGAAAAGAATTGAAAACTCCAAATTCATAATTTTTATTCAATAAACAACCAAGTTGTAATGGAGCCCTAACTTTTGTTTAAATACTAAAGAACTAAAAATCTTATGAAAAAATAAAACTACCAAGTAACACCTAACTAAGTTTTTTCATTAAATAAAAATATAAAATAAAGAGAACTTACATAATATAAAGAAATTAAGTCTTGTTTAATCTCATTATTTTCAAAGTATATTTTTTCTCTATTCTTTTCAATCACACATTCTTTAATAAAATAATATTAAACGTAAATTCAAAAATTTTCTTTATTTTTTAACTACACATTTTCCATCAATCTACTATTCAAAAATGCATTCCTTGCCAAATAATATGGCTCAAACAAGGGCATGAATGTGAAATTACCACATGTATACATAGACTCTTTATTATGTTAAATGTATAATTATTTGTGGTACAGATATTGAAATTCCCTTTGAGTTAACTAAGTATATGTGTGTAGACTTTCGTAATGTGTTACATTCACAAGAATTAGAGAAATTTGTTCTTCTATCACGGTGAATGTGTAATGAAAGACAGTATTCAATTGTATCAAAAATTGCACATGATCTACTAACACCTCTGATACCTACGATAGCATTAGAGGCTGCATTTAGTTTAGATGGTAAGTTTTGCCATTTGAACAATCAACAATAAAAGAAGACATATTGAATGCTCTAATATACTTGAAGGACTAGGCGAATGTAAAATTACGTTTTCAAGAACAAGTTGAAAGTATAATGATTGAAGAGCTTATAGTAGATTCAATGATAGGATATTGTAAATTTTTAAATTAATTTGTTGACTTAATTACGCAAGTTTTCAATCCATTTATTTGGAAAAAAAAATTGTACAAGAGATATTTTAGTCGTGTACAATTTTAACTCAGATTATGTTAATTGTAGCCGGTCTCAAACCCGAAAAAAATGAGGAGGGTTGTAACGTTTTTAATCTATAATTAGTATAAATTGCACAAAATTTATATTATTAAAAAGAATTTAGAATTTCACGAATTTAAAAAAAAAAAAAATCGAGCCGACTCGGCCCAAGCCTAAAGTTCGAACCTAACCTCAATTTTTAAGCCGAGCCAACTGGCCAAAAATGCTCGAGCCATTTTTTGCAAAGTCTGTACATGAGCCGCGAGTCTTGGCTCGTTTACATGGCTAAACCAACCTAAATAAGGTCTAGCCGGTTGGTTTGGTGGTTTCATGGAATTTTTGCCTACGCCTAGATGGAATAATGAAATTTGAAATTAAGGACATGATTGAGGCCCTTTTTTTTTCTTTTGCGTAAAATACATTTTAGAATAGTAAATTAATGGAGAACGTGTTATTAAAAAATATGGAAAAGTATTGAATTTGCATGTAATATTATTTTCTTAAAAAATATGTGGTTGAAAAGAAGAAAGAGAAAAATGTATTTTAGAAAAAATGGAAATCAAACAAGGGCTAAACTTGAAGTGAGTGACCCAATTGTGAAAAATGAAAGTTTAATAACCAAATCTACTTCATTTATTTATGAGGAAATTACAAGGAGTGTCCACTTTCACATGCTCATTTGCAAAAATGTCCAAAATTTGTTAGTATTAATTTTGCTAAAATTTAGACAAAAATGCCCTTAATGAGAATTTCAAATTCCACCATGAAAACAAACTTTTTCATATAATAATTATAAATTGTGTTACCAAATATAAATTTGACACATAATATATACTATCTATTTGAAAAAGTACAAATATCAATTCATGCATTAAATGCTACCTTCTCCCTAGAAGTGGGTCAATAACCATCGATTTTTTCATGTTTTTTAGTTGTGTTTTGATTGAATCGGTTAGGGTTATAGGTTTACCCATGAAAATCAATTCAAATAAGATTTTTACATAATTTTTAGTTGGGTTCTTTTGAAATATGTTGGTTCAATTCGAGTGGTTTGCCCATCAAACCTGTTTCAAACCATTCGACCCAACCCATCAACTTAATAAAAAAAATCTTACAACAGTAACCTCGTGTGAAAAGCAGAAGCCAAAACTCTAAAGCCCTAATCTCTCTCTCAACTATGAGATTTTTCCACGTAATCGTCAACGCCGGTCGTCATTTTTCAATCGCCCACGCCTATTGCGAGTCTCCCATTGCCAATCAGAGGTAAATCCCCTCCAATTTTTGCTTGAATCGTGCTAAAGTTCCAAAATTTACGGTCAATTCTTGACATTTTTTTAAATAACTTTGTTCTTTCTTTAATTTTTTTTCATGGACTCTTCGATATTTCATGTGATGTACTGTTGATTAATGTGTCTAGTATTGTACATTCTTTATTGACTTTTCCATGGGTTAAATTTGATATTTTTCTTCAGTTTTTGAAATGTGTTATTTCATATTTTGTAAACATGTTAGAGAGTTCATTTGTGTAGTCGTGTTAATCAGATTTATTTGTTTAAATATGTGTATGCTAGATTCATTGATTTTTATTCATTTTTTGATTAAATGTTCACTACTTTTACATTCTTGATCATGCTTCTTTAAAGTTATAATGATGTATGGTATCTTTTCATTTTTTTAACAAAATGTCTATACCGGCTTTATTTTTTATTTTTAAATGGTTTTAGTAATGTATTCTACATTACTGTTTAAACAATTGGTATTCTAAGGTGTTAAACATTGGTTGCTTAACAATTTTGGGCCCAAATGATGTAGCCTAAACTGATAATTCGATTAAAGCCCTATGATGCAGCCCAAATCCTGTTGAGTCCAACCCAATTCTGAATGCAACCCGATAGGCCATTTCATTGTGTATTCTCGAGTTTTTAACTGAAGTGCGACTTTAGTTATTTACTTTGAAGGCTGAGATGATGCCATGTGGAATGGTTGTGGCCGTTGGATGCTTTTGATTGTTTGTATTATTGGCTTGACTTTTCATTTTACTCGATTGCTTCGAGATTATTCTTAGAATTTTCTCTATTCTGTTCTCAGTGTATTCTCTCTAAAAACCTTACTTGTAATCTTCTATTCTAGATATTCTTGGTGAGATCTAGTGTTGATTAAGGTGTGGTTGTGATGAATCTGTTCTCCGTTTTGAGCAGTAACCTTTGATTACTTAGTGTAATCATTCGAGGGTTTCTTGAGAGAACTTTCGTGTCTGAGGGCATAATCCTTTTGTGGATATCTGTATTATGAAACGTGTATTGATTATTGTTGGTTTCTAGTGGATTAGAGTGATAACTACTTCGATGTATGCTCAACGGGTGATTAGCTCTAATTTAGGTGAACATTCGAGCCTACGGGCGAAAAATCTCTTGTGTTCTTTTATTTCTATAATTACTTGGTGTATTTGGCGTCTGTATGATACCAACATAAGGGCCTCATGTCAAACATTCAAATTTTTTACCTTTCATCCATGTATTCAACAAGCCATTTTCACCCATTGGCAATCTAAGTTTTTTAACAAGAAGGGTCAACTAAGTATGAAAGGATCTTAGGGGGGGGAAACACTTTGAAGAAATTGAATTGACATAAAGTTATTAGACAAGAACACACATTTAAGATTATCGATTCCTCCAATCAAGTAATTATAGAAGCTATTGATAGAGAAAGGATCCATCATAAGGAGGGCAAACACGACGAAAAATAAAAGTTGAAAAAGAAGGGACAGGGGGAAGAAGTCTTGAAGAGGGTTGTATTTAAATTGTAGGGAGGAAGTAGAAGGGGTATGCATCATGGAAATGGTAGAAGGGAATATCAATCTTGGAAGCTAAATTCATGGTATTGTTGTTTTTAACCGAGACATTGTATGATTCAATTACACCGAGTTGAAATAGTTGAGGTTAATATTTTCTTAATAGACCTTGATACGATAATTGGTAATTTTCTTTCATTATTTGATGGGCAGAAAGAAAATAAAAGGGAAAGAGAAAATGAAAATGAAAANAATGAAATTCAAATTTTAATTCAAAACTTAACAACAAATTTTGATTAAATCCAAATTTATTGTGAGCAATAGAAGATGTTTTTTCAGCGTCACCAACTTCATTAGAGATTTTAAATAGAAGTTATACCAATTAGGGGTGGGCACGGGTTGGGTCGGTTTTTGCCTCAACCCAAATCCAACCCGACATGATGAATTTGATCAAGATTTAACACAACTCAACCCGTATAAAGGTTGAAACCCAACCCAACCCAATCAAGTATCGGTCGGGTTGGGTTGTGTTGGTCGTTTAGGACGACTTGTCAACAAAAATTAAAGTCATCCAATTTTTTATTATACAAAATTCGAATAGACAAGATTAAATAGTAAGTAAGTAAATAAAGAAATAAAATTATCTATTATCTTATTCAATCCTCATTAGTTGAGCCTACAAAGAACAAATTGCATTTAACATAACATCGAAAACTTTTACTACATTTCTTGTGGGAAGAACAGTAAGCTCCTCTTCTAAAATACATCAAGGTAATTACATTTACACTATCTACTCATAGTTTTTAGGTTTCTTTCATTTTTCTAGTCATTTTATTTCTTTTATTTTTATTTTTCTTTATTTTTTTCAAGTGGTGGGTTGGGCGGGTTTCTTCGATTTTCATGAGTTAACCCATAACCCGACCCAACCCAATCTGCCAACATAGCCAACCCACCCAATCCGTGTAAAAACAACAAAAAAACCTACTCAACCCGGTCCGGTTGGTTCGGTTTGGACGATTTTGGTGGGTTCGATCGGGTTTTGCCCACCCCTACACTCTACCCTAACATAACACAGACACAGTGCTAGAGAGAGTTTATAGAGTGAAAGCAAGCAAATTTTAGGACATGAAACCCTCATGAACTCAATCAATTTCTTGCTTTTTTTGCTCTTTTTTCTGTCAAAAAATTATTGGTTTAATACTAGGAGAGAAAATAGAAGTGGGTGGGGTCAGTAGGGGGTTGCAGATTGATTTTTTTGAATATCTTGATCTGCAGAATTTGGGGAACGCAAGGTGAGTGATGAGTACGGTGGATTTGGTTGTGTTGAAGGTGTTGGAGATATGCTTGTATGTGCTCATTACGATGATTTTTCCTTGTCCAATACTGTAGTTGACGAACAGCATGTCAAAGGAACCCCAAGTAGATGCTAGCAATGTCGATGACTTATCTAGGTAGTCCTCAGATGTGGTTGCCACCATCGCAGATCCTCCTAACGTCAATTATCCATCGTCATGCTGACCTCAATCCTTCAGGGTGAAGATGTCAGTGCCAGCATGAGGATTCCTTTCACACGCTTCGATCATAAAAAGGGTAAGAGTGATGTGTAGTTAGTTTACAATGTTGTTGGAGTATAATATTGTGTGTTTCGAAAAAACATTGCAACATCATTTTGTGTATCATCATTAGACAGATTTTTTGGTTGATGGTATAGTTTTAAGTTTCGATGTAAAATTGACATGGAGTCAATAGTAATTTGTTTCATTAATGGCATGTTGTTCATGTCTTATATTGTGTACACATTTACAAACTGTCGTTTCTGACAGTTGAAATATCAATTGTCGAGAATAATAGGTATTTAATATCGAGAACAACATTTCAAATGTCGAGAAATGTATAGAACTCTCGAAATCGAAATGAAATTTCGTTCTAGATACATGACCTATCAAGTGTTGAGATGAACATGGTCCAAATGTCGATAAAAACTTTTCAAACGACGAGAACAACGTGAAATGTCAAGGACAAAATCGAACCAATCGACGAACTGGTAAAACGACAATTAGATTAAAAAAAGAGTTAAAACAAACCAATTAGACGTACGAGTTCGTCAATATGATTTCAATTAAAGATGTGTTATAAATCCATCATCATTAACAAAAAGCTTTTATTATGAGTATAGTATTGTGTTGACTTCACAAGCATGTTGGTAATAAATACAACATCACTATTTAGATGACAAGTACAAGGTCTAAAACATATGTTATCAAACAAATGTCAATCAATTATAATTACGTAGAGTAGGAGTTGGTGTGTAATCTTGTAATGTAATTACATTATACTTTACTCATCTATATAAGCATGCATATGGCGTCAAAGGCAATATTCAAACACAATTCCTCACAAGAAATTCCTAGCAGTAAGAACTTCTTCCTTCAACTATGTCTTATTCAATCGAAGTAACTCATCATATTGATGTTGTTAAGAACCTCTCCCCGCCTGAGTCTTCGGTGGACAATCTGATCATCATTGACTCAAAAGACGATGAACAAATGCATGCCATAGATCCATACATCCCTCAACCAAGAAACCATCGCCGTCCGGTGAGTGTTCATCCAATTCCATTTACTGATTTTGGGAAACAAATGTGAGAGAAGTGAACTTAGAGTTGGTGATTGTATTACCGATCGTGAGATCATCCCAGTTGAAATCCCATCGAATGAACACCATCTTTTGTTTGGCATTCAGTACGCCAACAAGTTGGTCGACAATGTTGAATCGAGTCTCGATGTCATGGGAGATGTCATCATCATAAGCTCTGACGACCAGGATGGTAGTGAGATATCTTCTCTGTCCATTGTCGAGGACATGTAGTTGTCTTCATACATCGTCATTTTGTGAACACTTCAAATAAGAAACTCATTGTCATTGTTGTGATTTATGTTGATGAAGTGGTGAAGTTAACGTAGTTTGATAATTTAAGAACTCCTTAATATGACTTTGAATTGTTGTTTTAAATTCAGTACGTGGCTATATAATGATATTGAAATCATAGTACTAAATTTATATTTTTTATTGTTCTTCAAATGACTACAAAGTGTTGAAATGAAATGAGAAAATAACGTAGAAATGTAAAAGTATATTATTCATGAATGACGAATTTGATGTTAACATGAATAGAGGGAATATTAAAGTGTCCTGGTTAGTTAATGGTCCTGGATTCCTACACATTTGCCTATTATGTCCGTAGCCATTGTACCGTCCACATTTTTGCTTGCTCGTTGGCCTTTCACGCCTTGACGATTTACGTTGGGTAAGAGGATGTCCTGGTGGTCTACGTATATTTGGGGGCAAAACATGGATGAAATGAATTTCATGAGGAACAACCCAATCTGACTCCATTCCAGTTGAATGAATGGCTTCGTTGTATACAGCTTGCCAAAACTCAGTGGTGTAGTACGGGAAACACAAGTCATAAAGCGATTTTTCCTTTGAGCAAGTTGCTCGAGATGCATATGCGCACAGTATCTATCGCATCTGAAACTCTGGACAAGCATGTGTTGCCTATAAGGTCGACATGACACATGTCCGTGCTTGCACCAACCTCCAACACGAGTTCATCCAAGTGACGTACTTATAATGTTGCATGACGTCAAACGATTTTCTCAATTCCCCTTCCATTTTTGGTGTCAAGGTACTCTAACGTTTGGTGTATGCAGTTCTCAACCACATCTTTCAACTTCGTGAAAAATCAATTTCACGATGCATTTGTTTCCCAATCGACAATCCCCCAAACAATAGGATATATCTGAAAGTTGGCATTCTGAGTTGCAACAACCAATAATATTCCCTTGTACTGACCCTTTGAATGACTCATGTAAATAGAAATGACCGGTCTCATGTGATCTTGAAAACCACGTATACTCGCCCCGAATACTAAGAAAAAGTACAAGAACCCGTTATTGCCGTCGAGCTCAATGTGTGCAATGGTTCCAGGGTTTCTCTCAGTTAACACATCGCAGTATGAAGGCAATTTTTGAAAACTCTCTTTAGGTGAACCACGGAGCCATTCAAAACCCTTCTCATTACCCCTCAAAGCTTTGTTGTAGTTAATTCTTATACCAAACTCACATTTGATATCCCCGATAATACCCGTTGAAACGTATGGTTGGTTTGTATCATCCAATTGCCACATTATGTGTTTCCCAATTAGGGCACTGGTTGCATGCATGTGTACATTCCGCCGAACATCTAAAGGACATGTGTGCTTAGGTATGTACCTTCGAACCTTAAATATATCTGAATTTTTTTTTAATCTTGGAATCTCGTAATTGCCAATGATAGTTGATATCCATGCATCATACAGTGGGAGATCTATTATTTGACTTTTTAATTTTGCAATGAAACTTCTCAGTCAAATCCTGTAGTCGAAGCCTTGTGTGTAGTTGTTTCTTACTAAAGAAGATTTGATTCTCTTCAATTTCCCGTTGATCTTCCGATTCCTTTGCATTTCCAATATATGGATTTCCTTCAACTAGGCCAACATTCGTATCTGAAATCATTCGTGACTCTTCTAGTTCTAACACACCAACTTCTTCATGCCTATACAATGCATCTTCTATTGGTGATAGACGATCAACTCCGACAATCACCTCTTGCTCTTCGGCATTATATTGATATGCAATTACGCGCAAAGTTGCTTGTATGTGAACAGAACGCACCGTTGCAAATACTCGTCATTGGCTACATCAGTGGATGGTACAATAATGTTCAGAACTTTAAATTTCAAGTGGATTTGAAATTTCATTATGTCAAAATTAAGTTTTTCGAATAATTTATTGACAAGCTCTTCATATATAATGTCACTTCGAATAACAATTGATGTTGTTCGGTTCCAAACCACTTCCACTCGTCCTCTGTGTTGATGAATGTACCACCACGCGAGACAACGGATCTCATAATATCTCCCATATCTGCATGTAATCAATGTACATAAGATTGGCTAAAACGAATATCTGAAATAAACATGCTACACGTAAGCAATGTGATCAATGGTAAACACAAAATATTCAGTAGTTTCTCTAAGTTTGTAACATAGTTCGACATTTGAAACAATGTCAAGAATTACATTTGAAGTGTCTTTCTCAACATTTATAAAATGTCGAGAAGATATTTCGGTCAGACACTTCACCATATACATGTATCATCTTCTTCAACTTTAACCACTATTTTTGCAAGGAATTTATTCCACCATTAATGACATTGTCAACACATAACAACCATTGCAAATTCATATATTGAAGTTATTTAAGGAGGTTGTGACACCATGTTTGAGAAACACGCAAAATATGAATTTGATTTTAAAATGCTCCAATAATCTTACAACAAATATTTACTAACTGTTTGAATAATCTAATCATCCATTTATATCAAATATATCACAATAACTATTAAACACAACTTATCAACAAAAATACGTTTTTGAAGAACCTTCTATCGAGAATTGTGGATGATATTAAATTTCTCCAAATGAAATTATATGATTTTCTTATGAATTAGGAGCATGTTTGGTAGAGCTTAAAATCCAATTAAAATTGAAAATATAGTTGTTATTGGGTCTCACTCGTCTAATAAAAGTCAACAATAATGACTAGTTTTTCAATTTTAATCCAATTTTAATCTCTACCGAACACGCCCTAGAAGTATGTAAGTTTTTTATTGTGTTAATAGTTTTTCTATTTCATCATCTTCATTTCTATACAAAATTATTGGTTATTGCCTAATAGATAATAAAAGGAAATTAACCAATCAAGTATTACCTTGCATTAATGTACCTTCTCATAAAAACTACTTCTTTTTCTACAAATTTGTGACAAATTGAAAAGAAAAAAATTGCTTCATTTTTTGTTAAGGTAAAAAAGATAATTTGATACTAAGTTTGATCATTTTTATAAGAGTTATCAAGTCTCCGTTTGAGTCATATTAAAATTTTCATTTTCATTCTTCTACTCATTTTTCAACTACACATTCTTCAATAAAATAATATTTTTCATCACATCAATAACTTTTCTTTTTTTTTCAACACACATTCTCCATCAATCTACTGTTCTAAAATACATTCTTCCAAAAAAAGTGACTCTAACACACCCTAAAATTAGACACTTTTCGATCAGCCCAGGCATGAAAATGAACATTTTTTAAAATTCCCCTTTATTTATTTATTTGTTAGGAAAGTACACGGACATGTATTTGTTTCTTCATTTCCCCCTCCCCCTCTATCTCTAGATTTCGATCTGCGGAGCACAATTTCTACCAATGTCCTTGGATCAAGGCGAGCTATCCACTGAACAGGTGCACTATAGGTTTTACTGCATGAAATTTTCAATTTTGGAGTAAAATTTACATTTTGCAATTTGACTTTTGGTGATATCCTGTGTCATGATCTATTCAAAAACGGTATAATATTGTTGGCTAATGTTTGGTTAATGATTTTACAAAGTTTGATGTTATTGATTTGGTGAAGGTATTGAGGAACGACATTCCATGGGAGACTTACATGATGACGAAGCTGATCTCGGGGACTGGGCTGCAGTTGTTGAAACGCTACGATAAGAAACCCCAAAATTACAAGGCTCAGTTGCTGGATGATGTAAATGTTTTACTGCTATTTTCTTCATCCTTAAATTATAAGGCATTGTTGTGATTTGTGCGCTTTCTAAGTTATTTGATTTGTAGCATTTGTTTTGGTTTGTTTGATTTTTATTGATTTATGATGCTCACTGACCCGTTTACATCTGCAAATTTGATGCTTAATTGTCATGGTGATCACTTGTTTGTTCCTTTTATTATTTGATTGTTCATTGAGGAAAACTCGGGAGAAATAAGATTGAGTAGAGTGAAAATTTGTAGAAGGTACGCATCATTTGTATTTGGGTTTTCGAAAATGTGAACTAATTTATGAAAATTTGATGAAATGTCATTTCGATGGGAAAGAAAGGATAGAAAATATTTTCCTTGTTTTCTTTCTTTTCTGTACCCTGTTTGAATATACAGGTATAACAAATCCTTAAACTGAATTTTACTGCCTGGAACTGAATATACGGTTCAAATGAAACAAATGCCTTTTTTTTTTTGAAATTTAAATTTAAATATGCTGCCAAACATGCATTTATAATTATAACTATCTACTCTTCTCAAATTTATAATTATTTTCTTGTTGGATTGGAGCAACTTGATTATTCGCATGTGTAATAGCTAGTTAGTTTCAGCAGTTGGTGGCATTCTTAATGGAGTGCAGTTTTAAATGCCTTATTTCAGGTGCAAAAGATGGTGGCTTTTTTATTTTGATTAGAATGATTTAAGAGAGGTCAATGAAATTGGACTTGATGAAATGGCTTGATAAAGAGTTATATTTAGTTGATTACTGGGAAAAATTTGTACAGGATGGTCCAGCTTACATAGGAGTTTTTATTAGCATTTTGCATGGTACATTCAAGGACGTAACTGTGGAGTATGTTCTAGCTTTGATTGATGAAATGCTTACAGGCAAGTGACAAAAGGCTGATCACTTTAATTATGCTTTACCAATTTTAGCTACTGACCTATTTATTATCCTCATGGCAGCAAACGCAGAAAGAGCTATACTATTTTACGACAAGTCTCTTGCAAATGGAGATTCATATGAGCCTTTCCTGAGGCAAGATTGTTTACTTTTTAATTTTTTGTTTTTCACATTTTCCTGAACTTGAGAGGGTCTGTTGCTATTTGGTCAGTTATGCTATCTGAATTGCTTGTTTTCCTGCATGGCTTCATCTCTCCCTGTGGTTCGGGTGTCAGGGGAACTGGGGTGCAAGCCGGACGTGTATTTTGATATTTATGTAGACAAGATTTAGTTATTCAGATCATGCTTTACTTCTTTCTGTTCAAAAGTTCTGATGATAATGGCCATCTATATTAGGATTTTCAATAATTACCATCACCAACCCACCAAAAACAATGAAAATTGAGAAAAGCAATGAAAGAGAAGGAAAAAGGAATGAAAATGTATTATTTTCCACCGTATAGCTGATGCTGTAAGTTTGATCAGAAATCAATGACACGTACTTAAGTACTACTCTTGCATAAGATTCAGTACACTTCTCTACTGATTATTGAATCAAGGACAAGGCACTTTGCGTAGTACTTCCATTTACATTGATTAGTTACAGCTAAATATTCACTCTTTTTCCTTTTGCAGATTGCTCTGGAAAGATAACTGGTTTATACAAGAGAAGAGTTGTAAAATACTTTCTACAATTGTAAGGTGTGAAACAACTGAGTAACTTGAAATACTAACTAGGTTAGTCGTCTTACTTCTTTGTATTCTGTTAAATGCAGTGCTAGGCCAAAAGCTCAGGATAATACCATTGCTAATGGGGCTTCAATTTCGAAGAAAGAATTCACTAAAAGTGATGATGTTTTGAAAGGACTTGTGGAGTGGCTGTGCAAACAGGTTTATTATTATTGTTGTTATTCATTTATTTATTTTTTTTCTGTAAGGTATCAGGTGGGGCAAATTCCATGTTAGTATATTTTTGAAGGGACCCTGCTAGATGAACAGGGCCACGTAGGCCCTGTTCAAACAGCTTAACCCTTTTTGAAGTTATCCTAGTGTCATTACAAGAAGAGAGTCACTGCCAAAGAACTTAATATCTGTAGCAATTTTGAGGATTCAAACTGTATACTTCAAAGCATTAACCTCATATAGGAAAATGATAAATGAATGAAAACAGAGTTGTGAAAATAGAACAGATGGAAAATGAATCTGTGCTTCGGAAAGGAAACAAGTTTCAACATATCTGTGCATTTTTGGAACCAATAGTATATGTGTGGCATCTCATCATACTGTTAAACTAAGTGATGCAATTTCAATTGTTTTCCTGCTTTCTGACATTCTCGTGACTCTACTCGTCTAAATAATTGGTTGACATCGTTGGCAATGGCATATGTTAAAAAAAATAATCGAATTATTGACATGGAACAATTTACAGGGTGAGTGTCTCTCTAATGGACATAGTATTATTAGTATAGTGATGTTACAGCTTGTTGGTTAAGAAAATATATGTCCGATCAATGAAATTTACCACTATAAGCAAGTAACTAGAATTCCAAACTGACCATTTGAAACTAGAACTCTAAACATTCAATTTGAACTTCATATTATTTAGACCTAACCTGGTCATTTTCTTCGTAAGTATGGATGATTGTGAACTAAAATATTTAAGTTACCCGAGTTCAAGCAATATATATGCTTCTACTCGACTTTTCCATTTTGAATGAAAAACTGTCATGTTTAAATAGTGCACAAGATAATTGTCACTTGCCAGAGCTTGTTAAATAGTAAAATGTATTCAATGTGACATTGTAGAATGAATAAGAAGGCCTATATTATCCTTGAATGTTATGTTTCGTGTTACTTCCTATGATTGTCGAATGATTAAATACTTGGTGCTGTTAATGTGTTGGTTACCCCAAACAAAATTGAAAGATAAGCCTTAGAAAGAGTATAGTATAAGTGTACATAGATAGTCCTATTGATAGCTCGCTCTGTCATGAATTTAGTGAGTATACTTATTAAGTTCTTTCGCCTAATAGGCAAGGAATATGTGTTTGATCTACCTTCACTTGATATAGAATGCAATTCAGTTCCTTATACTTCTTGTACAGTTGAAGAAACCTACCCATCCTAGCTGTGGCATTCCAACAGCTATCAATTGCCTTGCAACTCTGCTGAAGGAGCCTGTAGTTCGATCTTCATTTGTTCAAGATGATGGAGTGAAGCTGCTTGTTCCTCTAATTTCTCCAGCATCCACTCAACAGTCCATCCAGGTACTACCTCTATTCAGAATGAGTACAGCAAAAAAAAAAAAAAGCAATAAATTTATTGTCCTAATTTCGCTATATGCATCTTAGAAATTGCTTGGTGGCTTGGGTTCTGAATCTCATTCAGCATGTGTCGTGAAGCGGGAAATCTTACAACTATTGTGGTTGTAATATCTAGTTTTTGTTTATCCTTGAAACAGCTCCTCTACGAAACTTGTCTTTGTATTTGGCTCTTGTCTTACTATGAACCTGCGATTGAGTATTTGGCTACTTCTAGAACCCTTCCACGGTTGATTGAAGTTGTTAAGGGATCCACAAAGGAAAAGGTGAGCTCCTTTGTATCACGTAGTAAAATCTCCCTTTATCATCTAAATTCTATGGACTCTTATAACTAGTTTATATCTTCGATGGTCTTACTCTTGATAACAATTCTGACTTTGCTCAATCACAGTTTTCAAATATTGTTATACGGACAACTTTCCATTGAACAGCATTTTGAGAATTTATTTATTCTAACTATTGGCGAACAATGTATTTTATGCACCTGAATTTTTTAAAATCAAATCCTGCTTGCTACCAGGTTGTCAGGGTAGTTGTCTTGATTCTTAGGAACTTGCTCCACAAGGGGACCCTTGGTGCACAGATGGTAGACCTGGGACTGCCACAGCTTGTTCAAAGTTTGAAATCACTGGCATGGAGTGATGAGGTGAGATAAAATCTTTTTTCCATGGTAATATTAAATTGATTATTTTATTTCTCAAGTCAAAATTAAGGTAAATGAAAAGATTTGTCTGTGAAGGGGACGTTTTTTCACTACAGTTGCGTGGAGGAAGGCTGCTGGAGTTGTATTACCTTTACTGCTGGGAAAGAGTCCCTTTAAATGCTTTCTTTTCTACCAGAGAACATTTGAAATTCATGTGTTCTGTATACATGTATGTGAGAAACGGTTTGTTTATTCTTTTGTGATGATTTGCCAGAGTTGATAGCTGTAGATGTGCCCTGATGCACTAATTTTTCAAGGATTTCATAATGCCAAGATGCTGATGACAGTTGAATGCAATGCTTTTCATCTATTTTTTGTTTTTGCTGGGTTAGGGTATACCCTCGATTATTTTATCACATATAATGTGACACAATCTCCAATAGACAGCAATATGTAAGTGTTCATAACACGGGTAGTAAAATAATATGTTTCACCATTTCACAGTGACGGTATTTTAAAAATCTAGGTACTGTTGTCATTGCAACCTGCTTGATTGCTTTGATTATCTGCAATATGCTGAGTCAGTACAGAACTTTATCCTGCTTTCATCTCTGTCATTCCATCTCTCTCTTCCGAGAGCATCTTCCTCCTATCCATTATTGGCCCTGGATTTATATGTGCTTATGTGATCATTGGTTTTGTGCAGGATCTGCTGGAAGCTCTAAATCAACTGGAAGAAGGACTTAAAGACAATATAAAGAAGCTAAGTTCTTTTGATAAATATAAGCAGGCAGTCCTCCTTGGACAACTTGATTGGTCACCTATGCACAAAGATCCTTTATTCTGGCGGGACAATGTTACCAACTTCGAAGAAAATGATTTCAAGGTATTTCTCTGTCCTTGGGCTACTTTTATTTTGTTATTCATATTTCGATATCATAAATCCTTGTAAGTTAAGCTGCTGTAGCTGTTGCACTTGTATGTATAACTTGACAGTCTAGACATGAAAGCCCACTAGGAAACATATGATCATGTGACTGCTTTAGCGTCTAGATTCAAACCTACAACAAAGGACAGCTTCCCTCTGAATTACCCTTGTTAAAATCATTCAATAATGCTGATGAGCCTTATCTTGAGATTTCTCACAAATACTTCATTGACTCTCAACTTCTCTTCCTAATTTTCTTAATTGGACATTGATAATGATTATATATTTGAGAAAAGTGGATTAAATGTAGGATTTACAGTCTTTTGTTCCTCCTCGTCGTTTGCCCAGTTCTGCATCATTTTAACTTTGTTCATCATTCTTTCCGTATGACGAAGGATCTAAAGTTGACTTACCAAATTAATTATTCAATTGGCTTTATTGTACTTGGGGGTATGATGTCATATGTCCTTCCTCTCCCAAGATAAAAATAAGAAAATTCTTTTGTTGTGTAGCTTTTCTCTATGAGCATTTTTCTCTAATAAGATTGGTGTTCTAAGATTGTATCCATCAATCTATGCCAGTGATAGAAATGAGCTTAAGTCGTATACATAAACCGATCAGTGCAAAGAATCAAGATATTACTGTTAGACTAACTGTTCCATTTTATTTCATTGTGTTTAATTTATTTTGGCATTGATATTGCATATGTATAGGAAGTACAAAATTTAAAATCTTCTGCATTTTCTTACTTATCTTTTGTTGTTGCACGAAATTAATATCTAATATGTTGCTACAGATCCTGAGGGTCCTAATAACAATTTTGGACACGTCCACTGATCTTAGAACGCTTGCTGTTGCTTGCTTTGATCTCTCACAGTTCATACAGTACCATCCTGCTGGGCGTATCATCGCGAATGACCTCAAAGCTAAAGAGCGGGTGATGAAATTGATGAACCATGAAAATGCAGAGGTTACCAAAAATGCTTTGCTCTGCATACAAAGGCTTTTCTTAGGTGCCAAATATGCAAGCTTTTTGCAGGCTTAATTATCATTTATGGAGGACAATGTTTGTGCTCATTTTTTATGTTTGTAAACAAGAAGTATGTTCAGTTTTCTCATGTAAAAAGTCACCTACTCAGTCGAGAGCTTGGTGTGAACTCGCTAGGTGGTTTTTCATTTATCTCATCTGTAAAGTTATACATGGTAAGTTAAGGTTATTTGTACTTTGACTATTGTCATTTGTATCTAACCTTTTTTATGGTCTCTCTAAAGGAATAGAGGTTTATACTACGTCCATTGTTCTCTAACTACAGTCCTGTTTTTTGGGTGGGCATTTCAGTATTTTTACAAGTTTGCAATCTATGATGCAGAAATGAGGTATATCCATGTCTAAAGGCCCTTCTGGTAAAAAAGTTTTTGGAGGAAGTTCTTCAATTTTTGTTTAAAAACTAATTTGTAAAAGAACTTCTTATTTTAGGTGTTTAGAGAAAATGACATTAGATCAGCATTTAGAAGAACCGCTTTCATAAAATTAGTCAAACGAAACATTGAATTTTGATTAAATAGCCTTTAGGTTACTAAACTTTGATTTAACAACAATCAGGTTACTTCGTTAGTGCGGGGTTAGAGAATGTAACTGAAGTTGATGATATGGAAGTTAAAGAGCAACGATTAATGTGGCCTAACACGTGGACTTGGGTCAACAGTACTAGCAGTCAAAACTTCACCCAAATGCAATTAGGTACAGAACTTAAAGACAATAGCAATTAAAACACTTTAGGCCCTGTTCTCTTTGCCGCTTTCAAGCCGTTTTCCGTTTTCAATTTTCAAAAACGTTGAAAACGCGTTCTCTTTACTATTTTTGAAAACGCGGTGTTGAAAATGGTTAAAAAAATTTCAAAGGAAATGCAAAACGTGGTTTTCCACGTTTTGGGAATTTCCGACCAAAACAAGCCAAA
>CAIGRT010201609.1:0-13276 GCA_903798405.1 Fraxinus platypoda | reverse complement strand
GAAGGCTATCAAACATGGCCTTAGATTATTTAAATAATATCTTTGATTGGTTGACATGTAATCACGTGTACATATATTAAATCGATTTATTAAACTATTCGAGTTTTTATAGAAATATATTAATTAAATCAATTAACTTCTTATTCAACATTTTCATGCATAATAATGAGTTATTTTTGTATTTATTTGATATACTTTTTTGAGTGATTTGTTTGTTGTCTTATTTATTTGGATTGAATGAATGTAAGAAGAAACTTCCCTTTCTTTCTCTTCTTTTTATCACTTCGACAAATCGCATTCTCATAAGTACTAAGGTTTGAATCCTTAGCTATTATTAGTGTAAACAGATGTCCTGGTATCGAGCTTACCAGGACAGCACATTGGGCAATGCCTTTGTTCGACTTAAGAATTTAGTAATAGTTGAATGTATAAGCCAAGTTTGGTACACCAAGTTGTTACACAAATCTCTTTGTTTCAAATTGGTTATCCCCTCGCTTCATGATTTTGTGACATATCAAATAAGGGATTGTTAGAAGAAAGCTCCTAGAGTGAATGGCTATAGCCCTTTAGTGTGCTTGTTTAATTTAAGGCCATAAAGTGCTCGCTTGTGGTGGCACCAATTTTTTTTTTGTGATAATTTGAGCCGTGATCAAGCTTTCCGTCAACTTGAGTGTAATAATAATCATAACAAATCACCTAATGGTGAAAGACCTCCGCACGAAGTGATTAATGACTTGATGAGTGGCTTGCCTTGCCTAGCCTAAATGAGGGAGATGTCATTTAGCTACCGAGTTTTAGATATACATTCCATCTTGCTAATTGGTGCACAGTACATTTACATGAAAGAGATGCATATACATATTTATAAATGCCCACATAAATGCTAAACTCAATAGCTTCCATATAAAACCGTTGTGTAGAAACAACGGTTGTCTCCAGTCCAATTTGATGAACTACGTGGAAAGGAAAATAGAGTGCGGTCGACGGATAATTTGGAAATTCTTTTTAAAGCACAACTCGTCAATAAGAATGTAGCAATCATCTTTAATTGGTGATTACGTGAATACAAGTTAAATTTATAATTAGATAAAGAAGTGTTAGTAAGAACTAGCGGTAGACTTCTTCCCCAATTTTTCCTTTTGTGCTTCCACCCGAGCTTTTCATTCTATATTATGAGGAAATTTTTATTGTTTGTGTTGCGGATTAAGGAGCATCTCCTCCATGTTGTCATTGTGGAGGTGGGTGCAAAGATTGTGGTGTAGTAAAATCAATACTAGAATCAAACATGTGATACAATTTGTATTTACTTCCAAGTTGATTTGAACGTCAACTTTGAAAATTAAATAGTGCGGTCGACGGATAATTTGGAAATTCTTTTTAAAGCACAACTCGTCAATAAGAATGTAGCAATCATCTTTAATTGGTGATTACGTGAATACAAGTTAAATTTATAATTAGATAAAGAAGTGTTAGTAAGAACTAGCGGTAGACTTCTTCCCCAATTTTTCCTTTTGTGCTTCCACCCGAGCTTTTCATTCTATATTATGAGGAAATTTTTATTGTTTGTGTTGCGGATTAAGGAGCATCTCCTCCATGTTGTCATTGTGGAGGTGGGTGCAAAGATTGTGGTGTAGTAAAATCAATACTAGAATCAAACATGTGATACAATTTGTATTTACTTCCAAGTTGATTTGAACGTCAACTTTGAAAATTAAACAAAGAAAATAAAAAAAGAACAATTATCAAAATGCGAAAGAAGCCCATCACACCGTCCCCCTTTCCTCCCATTTCTAAGAGCCTCACCCTCTTGACTTGATAAATCAAGAAGACTACATAATCTCATTTTCCAATTATTTACCATTTTATTTTACTGAGTTCAATGTTAGCTAGATTACTCAACATTTATATGTTTAAATGCAACAAGAAAATGTTATTTGTAACAATTAGTTTTGTTGGTTGGTTAATTAGTCACATTTTGTTCATGAAATGGGGTTTTATCTATATTTTTATCCCATTCATGTATCATAGATCGGTAGGGATATTTTAATGCCTTACCTACTCTTTCCAATATATTTCCAGCATGATTGATAACTCAAGTGGAGATGAAAGTGAACGGGATGATTCAAGTAGATTTGGCGTGCAATGTAGTTCTATTGGTAAGCAGGGCTTGAATTTTGTTCACAATTGCTGAATAAATCTGAAATGGGCATAGGGTGCTCGGAAGGGACATGGTAGAAGAGTTGGAGAATAACTTCAAGAGTGAAAACTTAATTCTTTGCTACGGAATTTGTGTCAAGATAGAGTTTGTTATGTTGTGATTCAAATTTCATGTAATTTGGAAGTTTGATTCATAGAGAAAGCCTAGGCAATTTTGGTTTGGAAGTCCAGAAAGATAAGGGATCAAATTTCATCATGAATTGAGAGTTTGATTGGGAAAAGGACTTTAGGATGAAGGAAACGAGTTGGAGGAAAAGCAACTCAAGAGCGCGTGCCCCGGGACCCCCGACGCTCGAGCGCGAGGGGACGAAGCACTAACGCCTCCTAAACTGATTTTTGGGGATTTTGCAGGCTTTTTTATTACAACATCGTTTTTTGCACTCCATTTTATTTATAACTCCAAATGAAGGCTCCTATAAATACTCTACAAGGTGTAGATTCTTCAATATACATAAAATAACAATTAGATCATTGTTGTATACATTAAAAACTTGAGAGAAATGTTTAAATTTAGATTGATAGTATCAAATCTTGTAAAATAATATTAGTTTTTTGGTATATTGAAATTCTCCTCATCTTCCACAAAAATCTTGTGTTTTTGTGTGATCCGTTATTTTTCATATTACTCTTGTTTTCTCATTTTTATTATTTGGCCTGATTCTCAACACTTATGTTATACAAAGTTTCACTCGTCATTAATATGAAAATTAATGGTGAACTTATTACTTGAAATATGTGTTTCTCCCTACAACGATAGGGTTAGGCAAGACACACTTTTATTGTATAAATTCATGTATGTAATAAAGGCCCTGTTTGATCCACATTATTTTTTTCATTTTCATTATTCTACTCAATTTTAATCACACATTTTTCAATAAAATAATATTTTCCATCACATCAAGAAATTTTTCTTCTTTTTCAATAACATATTCTCCTTCATATCAACAGTAAAAATGCATTCTTTTTCCAAAAAATGTGCACCAAACGGGGGCAAATACTATAAACTGGAAACAACTACTTACCAAATACTCATCAAAATTCTTATACGTTAATGTTGAATTTCGATTGTTTAAATCGTCAAAATAAAAGAAAATTATATATATATATTTTTATTAATTTGTACAACAAAGAAGTTAGGGTTGGGCTCCCCAACCTTTTAGGTAACGTGATTTTGAGTCCCTAACCTATCAAAATGAAATTCAAGATCCTCAACCTATTTAAATATATGAATTTGGATCATCACGTGACAGAAATCGTCAATATATATATATATATATATTAAAATCACACTTGACTAAAGTAGAACGTCAAGTGATTTTGACGATTTTGCTTGACGATTTTGCCTTTCCATTCAATTGTTAATGTCTATATTGATGATTTAAGTTAGATGTAAATTTAAATTCATAGATTTAAATGAGTAAATGAACCAAATCTCGACTTTTAAAGGGAGAATAAAAAACCGCACTAATTAAGAGCTCAGGTTTAATTTTCTTCACATAAAACAAAATCAAACTTAGCCCCGGTTTGATGGTCATTATTTTGAGAATATGAAGTTTTGAATAGTGATTTTTTGGAGAATGTTTGATTAAAAAGTAGGAAAAAAATTTGAATTTACGTGCAAAATATTTTATTGTGTAAATGTGTGGTTGAATACGAGGATGAAAATTTAAAAAAAAAAAATTTAAAACAATGATTGTCAAACACGGGCTTAACAGTTAAGCTAATGCAAGAACATTACTATTATTCCACTCTAATTTGTAGAGGAGAATAATTAAAGCGATGCCCCTATATCTTAATATATTATCACTATAACCCCCTTTTTTCTTTTAGTGGAACAGAAAATTTGTGGAATCAAACAAAGGGAACAAAATTTTGATGATCACGGAAAAGAGGAATGCTTACTTTTGAAACGATAAAGGGAAAAAAAAAAAAATGCTTTTCATTGAATATTCGCATATTGACCATAGATTAGCGGTCCTGCTTAGTTGGGCAGTGCTACCATTTTTCTTGGGCTAGTTTTATTTTGACAATTAATTATAAAAATTATAAATTTATGTATTTAAAAATGTTATCAAAGAAGAATCAATTAACTAAGGGTATGTTTGATTGCAAGAGCGGAATTTGAGTGGAAATAAAATGAATTTCAGGGAATTGAATTGTCTAGAATTGTTTTCCTGAGAATTGTCAATTATTTGTGTTTGATTGGTATAATTTTCCACGTGGAAAATATTTAAATTTTGGATCTTTTGGTGTTCGTTTGACTTTGTTTTTTTATGAAAATTGTCCATTAAAGAGAATTTTTTTTTAACAATTGGTAATAAAATTTGTGTCTATTGTAAAAAATAAANTAGGGAATTGAATTGCCTAGAATTGTTTTCTTGGGAATTGTCAATTAATTGTGTTTGATTGGTATAATTTTTCACCTGGAAAATGTTGAAATTTTGGATCTTTTGGTGTTCGTTTGACTTTGTTTTTTTATGAAAATTGTCCATTAAAGAGAATTTTTTTTTAACAATTGGTAATAAAATTTGTGTCTATTGTAAAAAATAAATAAATAAATAAATAAATATTAACTTGGAAACCATTTTCCCACCTTCATTTTGAGGAATTTGTGCATGTGTGGGGCAATCATGGAATCAATTTTCCATGGAAAAAAAAACCTATCAAACAATCATTTTCATGGAAAATGGAAAACAATCGTTTTCCATGGAAAAAATCGACTATCAAACATAGCCTAATTGTCAGAAATTCATATTTTTTTTCTCTTATTTATTCCCCTCTTTTCGAGGCCTATGTATCAATTTGTTTTTACCAAGGTGCATATCATTTATAATAAGACTTTGTCACGCACCTTTTGGTAGAAGTATTCTGTTTTATTTTCTTGCTATTCCCTTTATTTTCTTTTCTTTATATAATTGAGCTAATGTGCAAGAGAATTACGAATTTTCTTCCTTTTTTTCGTCTTCCATGAAAGCAACTTTTAATAATACTGGTCAAAGTTGAATGTGCATTGCACGTTATTCTGAAATACTTTATAAGTCCTGTAAAAGTAATGTTTGATACCATTTTGTTGGGAGGGTTTGATGAGTCTCAAACGAATTATAGAAAATAAAAATTTTATTATTCAAATTTTTTTTATATGATAAAATACTACAAATGAACAACTTTTTTATACTACATTTGGTAAATCTGAATTAATTGCTAGTACATGAATTTTTAAACATACATTAAAATTTTTAAATACATGAATAAATATAAATTCATCTATAATAATTTTAGATTCATGTATATCAAGATACATAAAGTTAAGATTCATTGAGTTTAGATTAATATAAATCTTAATTAATTGAGAATTAGTAACACGAAATTCATACATGACAAAAAAATTTTAGTATTTATTACATATTGAAAAACGAAATTTTTTATATTATTGAAATAATTGAATTGTAGCGGGGTTAAAATCGTTTAAAAAATTATTCTCACTTAATAAAATATCTAATATATTATAGAATAATAAAATTGATTTATTATTCCCAGAGGAAAGGATAAAAATATCAGTACGAAAATTTATATTTTACCCATTGGACAGGAGATCTATAAAAAAAAAAAAAAAAGTTTTTCTTAGTAGACGAATGCTTGGTCCCACACGCGTACCCAAAAAATCTCAGTTATACTTGAAACAGTCAGATTCTTGCAATCACAAAGCACCATCACAAAGTACACACTACAAACTGAAACTTGGAAAGATAAGAACATAAGACTTGTGTTGTATGACTATTGAATGAGATAAAGTAATAATGTAGAAAAATGGTAAATTTTATTCTACGATACTAACTTTAAAAAGTTTAAAATAAGTCGCCAAAGTTCACATCATTTCAATTTGAGCCACTTCTTTAGTTGACGCTAATGCAATTCATGGAATTTACCTACGAAAACATTAAAATCATATGGAATGCGACATAGGATTGAGTCGTTGAATGTTAACTTTATTGGAACACATGATTTGTATGAAAAAACTCAAACGCGATTTCATCGATCCAAAACCTCAACACTACACAATGAAATCAGTCGAGCGAAGATGAGTTTGAGAATAAAGGTGGAAAAAATGAGGCTTTAGAATCTTAATGTCCATGTAGAGTAATCTGTCTAAGCGGACCCTCCTCCATTGCATTAATGAGAATTAACAAATTGACAAAAAGGGAAAGAGTTATGAAGTTTGGTGACTTGATTGAAACCTTTTAAAATCGAGGGTGTGCTAATAAATAGGATATTTATCTTATTAAATATTGGACATAGTATTAAATTATAAATTGCAAAGTCTCCATCAAAATATATGAAATATTTGGTATATTAGAATAAATCTTACTGAACATGATTAAAGCGCAGAAAAAGAGTCAAAAGTTTATTCGTATACCATTCATTTAAATAAAATATCATTCTTTTTTTTTTTCTTTTAATTCGTTTGTTGTGTAAAAGTGATCAAAAAAGTTGACTTTGGAAGATACCATGTGACACGTAATGCGACACAGTCAAGTGACTTGGATGTCCATACCTTCTTTGGTTAGACGAAGTCGAGTGCATCGAATATGGTTCAAAAATTCTCTATATAAAGTATAAACAAAGAAAAGAGACGAATACTGCAAATGTTTCTTATATTTAAGTTATTAAACTAAAATAAAAAGACAAACTTTAATACTCATTTAAAACAATAATAAAATTTAACGAATTAAAATATTGATTATTTGGACAGGATTGATGCTACGCGGAATACTTCACTACAGAACTTGTACAAATGGATGGCTGAATTCAAGCCTCGTGTTCGCTACCATAAATATGTAAGACGCACACTTTGGATGGTTTAGGCTTTTTGCTTGCATTTTTTGGTTTAAAGTTTCATGATTGTATATAGTACTACAAAACAATAGATTAGACGCGACGCGACGGGACGCGACTGGTGATCACACTTTGAATCAGATGGTGTTTGGTGGAGATTAAAATTAGATTTTTTGTAGATTGTGATAGAAGTTTTTGAAATGTGTAGTTAAAAAGTTGTGGGACCCATGAAAAATATGGTTAATATTGATTATTTGACTTTGACTTGGATTAAAATTAGATTTTAATCCGGACCAAACATGGCTAATAAGTTGACGAGGTAGATTATAATTTATACCATATTACATGGTATTGAAGAAAAATGGGTTGCGATTTTTATCTAACTATTTAGTAATATTTAACTTCTGTATAAAACTTACACACTAAACCCTTGTTTAATGTTCATTAACATGAGTTTTTTTGGAAAAAATAAGTTTTAAAACAATAATTTTTTGTAGAATTTATAGTTAAAAAATATGAAATTCTTTTGAATTTACGTACAAAATATTTTATTGTGAGAATGTGTGGTTGAAAACGAATATTAAAAAAAAAAAAAAAAAATTTTTGAGGATGATAGACAAACATGAACTAACAATTTTAGTACCAACGAAACTGGGTCCGTAGGTGACCATGTGTCTCTATCGATACTTCAGAAGTCTAAAAGTTGTTCCATTTTGTTTCACTTATAAAGGTAGGTTCTATTTCAATATCTCTAGTTTTGATGAATAAAAGTTAGTATAAAATCTGGTACGTGTAAATCGATTGTGAATTAAGGGCCGTTGTAAAAACCCTCATGTCCCTTGATCAGGTCGTCTTCCCGCTTCAATTCCAAGTTGATTAGCTCTTTGGGACTTTGCCAGAGCCTTTTACCACTAGATCAGTGCAGCCTTTTATCAACGGTCCTTGGGCTTTGTTTCTTGGAATTGGCAGACTTCTTGTATGAAAGAAGTTTGATATAGGGAGTTAGGTTTAAATTCTTGGACAATTTTGTTATGTTTTATTAAAATATTAATATGTTATAGGGAACATGTTGTGTTACTCATGTCACTTTTTTTATTCACAGAGTAACATATGTTTAACCTTGTTAGTTATTATGTCACCCTCATCCCAAACACTAACACCACCATGTCTGATACTATGGCTAATGCCTTCCATTGCCACCCTCACCATCACCATCACCATCACCATCACTAATCGGGTTAGATTTATTCAATCTCAATAGTATTCCCTTTCTTTTCCCCAACCAACACCACCACAAAATCACTCGATGATGACCATCACCAACGGTCATTTACCATAATCTCTGCTCTATCACCACCCATCACCATCCCTCAATCATTTTATCTCAAACATTGCTTTTGCCACCACCATCATGCTCGATCTATCCATTGATAGAACAAAAAAAAAAAAAAAAGAGAAACTCGTTCATTCTTTTTCTAGTGAATTAAAATGACAATTCTAAAGTGAGTGAGTTAATAGACTGTATTTGTTGTAGCAATAAGGACGAAGCAAGGAAATAAGATTTTTATTTGAATACCATTTGTGAAGCAATTTTGCGAAAATTCTGTTTTTAACATTCTATATTCTAGGTTCTAGGTTAGGCATATGCTTATCTTCCTTTCTCTTTGAGCTTAGGGATAAGGAAGGGAGGGAGGGAAGCAGGGATACATCACATAAGTTAGTATCCTAGGGCTAATAGATTTCTCAAGGCAAGATTGATAGTTTAGCTTTCAAGCCCTTGAATGAGAAAATAAAAAAGAAAGAGACTAAAACTTCCTACAGCTATGGAAAGAAGAGGGGTGTTGAACTAGAAATATGTATTTGAATGGTTCTAAGCCAGTTTTTGTAAATGTTTCTACGATTGATTCTCGAATTTAATAATCCATCATAAAATTGCACTTGAACTTATTGGAGAATCCACGATCACCACCCCCACCATCGTAGCAATCATTAGATTTGAATCATAATCATCCTAATCGCAACCACTCCACTAACGAAAATCCAATTGGGGAGGTAGGAGAACAAATGGCAACAATGACAAAATAGAAACAAATGGTAACGAAGAGGTGATTGGTTGGGTGATGGTCGCCATCGATGGGAGGATGAAGATAATGCAATTGAGATAAGAGGAAGAATATATTGAGACATAGATGAGAGAGAACATATAGTAGCGAATGGGAGAAAGGTTGGTCAACGGTTGGAAGTGGTGCTAGCGATCGCGACGATCGATTATATATGATCTCCTAAGCACCAGTGACATATCATATTAATTCATTGATGGATAAAGATTTGGTGAATCTCAACATTTGAATTAAGTTTATTAGCCACATATGAATTAATATGACATATCATCACTGTTTAGCATAAAATGAGATCATTTATCCGTGTATATATAAAGATTCTCCCTTAAATCAAGGAATCTGTTACACATTCCTTCCAAAAATCACGTGGTATTAATTAAATTGATAATTAAATATGTTTATTATTTAAATAGGTTAATTTTACAGTATCATACTATCATATAGTTTATGGTCACAATTATGTAATAGTCACTATCACAGAACATCAGAATCACAAATCACAAATTTTATAACTCCAACTTATTTATTGATTACAAATTATTAAATTAATTGGTCACAACTTATTTCTCGATCACAGATCACAAATTTTATAGGTTACAATTTATTTCACGTAAAAAAAAAAATCAAATTAATAGGTCACAAGTTATTTTTCGATCAAGAATTATCAAATTAATTTATTATAACTTATTTCACGATCACAAATTATAAAATTAATTGATCACAACTTATTTATCAATCACAAATGCAAAAACTTTAGCTCACAATTATAAATCAGTCATAAATTACACATTTTTTAGGCTACATATTATTTATTGGTGATAATTTATTTATTTTATTTGTCATAATTATTCAATAATTGGTCACAACCGCTCTTCACCCAACCTACTTCAACCCACCACCGACACCACCACAATGCCGCCATAGCACCACCATCCGCGTCACCACCACATCATCACAACCGCCTCCAAATCATCACCACCGCTTCCAACCCATCACCATTGCCTCCAAATACACCACACATGCACTGCACACACGCCGTAACCTACCACCAACACATCACCACCGCAACCCACCACCATACAACCCAAATAGCAACCCGTTGCAGTTTCTAGACTAGAACAACTGAGTAACAACAACCCATGGCTAGAAAACCGAACCACCACACAACCCAAAACAGCAACCTATTGCAGTTTCTAGACTAGAACACTTGAGTAATAATAACCCAATATATATATATATAGTTTATCCATAATTAGTAGGTTAATTTAATTTAATAGTATTATTACTAATATTAAAAAAATGAATTATGAACTGATTTTTGAATAAATAAGTCTAAAACCTGATTTTTGAAAAAGTATACTATTCAAAAATAAGGAGGATTAATTTTAAATTCATAAATCATGTGAAAATTAAGACTTATTAAATAAATTCATAAATTTATCTAATTAAGATATATCCATTCAAATATGAAACAAACATTTTTACCCCCACCCCACCCCACCCCACCCCACCACATTTCACTTTACCCATCCCAATTTGCAAGATATTTTGCATTTCACTTTACCCATCCCATATAGTTTTAATCTAATAGCTGTGTATTTTTCCTGAAACAGCACAAAAATATCCTGTGTTGAATACTGGGCCTTTACGAAAAGACTTGATAGATGGTCCAATGTATAACTTGGTTATCATTACTTTATGGTCAGTCCATTTAATAAACACTTTTTTTTTTTCTGAGAGCCTGACTTCGACTAATATTGTAAGTGAAAATTAGGTCCCGTGCATATTATCTTTCCACAAATTAAAATTTACTGATTTTTAAAATACTGGGGTTTTAACAATTACTTTATTTCTTTTTCATCTTGAATATCAATTTTTCTCTTTCAGTACAAATACTTTGTAGATTTTCTCTATTTCATATTTTTTTTCTGGTTTAACTCTATATATATAGTTTATTGAACTCCCTAAAATACTTAAATCATCATTATTTTTGTCACTATTGAACCTTACTGTATTAGGAAATTAATATTGCTCTACACCCATTAACAATGTACATTGAAGAGTTGTTTGATAATTAATTAACTGGAAAAAACCTGAAAAGTGTATTTTACTCGTGGCCTAAAATAACGATATTTGGTAGTTCTTTTAAACAAATATAGTCTAATCTATTGTTTATTTTATTTGTTAGGTAAAACTCGATGATTGGAAGTTGAATTGAAAGAAAGAAATGAAAAACGACGAAAAATGACGAAGTCCAAAGTTTGAGGACCTAATTGAAAATATTCAATAGTTGATTTGGACAACAAGACGATACTTTGAAGATTTCTATGTGACAATTTGGTGGAATTAGAAGTAAAAAATGAATAGAATATGATCAAAATATTATCATAAATCAATTCTCAATCGCACAAATTATATTTCAAAATTTTAGTCAAAAATTGAGACTCTTTTTTAGCATAGTAAACGTCCAAAATTGGAAAATTATATTTCTAGAAAATTTGTATCCCTTTGAATTAATTTTTCAACACATTTTGAATCGTCTCAATTGGATATCGAGAGAGAAAGTTATAATCGAAATACATACTGTTGTGCAGCAAAAATATACTCGCGCGAAGGCAACTTTCCTTATTTGATGAGGACTCTTTTGGAAACCAATTTGGACGTGATTTTCAACCCATTTTCGACTCCTACAAATACCTAACGGCAGAATACATTAGAGACCTCTTATGTACATCTCATACTACAATATTCCATCAATTTTTATCATAAAAGATGGGCAAAATCATATATTGCGAGGAAATTTCAAAGGAGAAGTTCAAGAACTCATCAATTGGAGATTAAACTTGGAATTTGTTGGCAAAGAAACAAAAGAATTATTGAAGATTTATCAAAATTGCTCTGAAAAAATTCAAGAACATCAAAATTCATCTTCTTTCATTCATTAAATCACAATTCCGGGTGATATTAAATAAAATTATGATGTTTTCTTGTAATTTCGATATGTTAGGCTAGTTATTTAATTGTTAGGATGATATGAACTCTTATTATGATATTTTTGCTTTTAATAAATTAGTTTGACTTTAGTTTGCTTTTTTAAATTCTTGGATATTTATTATTGTTTTCATGCATTTTAATTAATTGGTCACTAGTTGAATTGTTTGTAGATTTTATTGTTATCGAAATAGACAATTAGATCATTAGCACAAAATAATAAACATTATAAATCCGAGAGGAAATAGAGATATACAGTTATGCTTTACATGATTTCTATAGATGTTCTAGCACATTTAAAGTTTTTTTTGCATGTTCGCATTTTTCATAGAGATATAACAATGTCACATATTGGAATATATTTAATCGTTATCGAAAGAGGCTTTTAACTAAATTAGAAACATTGACCAATAAGAATGATTTCAAATTGTCATTTAAATTGTTGAACTAAAAATGAATTAATAAGGGGAATTCGATATCTTAGCAATACTTCTCACATATTTGAAAACTAATTTTACTTACTTTCACTTATTAATAACTTAAAAATTAGCATAGATAAACTCAAATCACTTTTGCTATTCGATGAAGGATATTATTAATTTTAACTCGATCAAACACGTAGTCCTCGTGGATTCAACACTTTATTCATCATTTTATTACTTGATTGCGATATTGTGCACTTGCGGGATTTCAAAGGGTCATAACCCGTAACATTTGTATTCAATTAGTCAAAATATTAACTAATAATTCAATTCTTACATTTACTGTAAAGGTATGATACAAGGACGTGGATTTAAAAGCTGGAAAACGTTATTGTTCTTAGATGCATTGTCTGCTGTTGATATTGAAATTTTGAATGCAAGTATACAAGGAAACCCTCTATGGCAGCATGATAGATTAGAGTGTAGAAAGAGGAGATCCTCTATGGTAGCATTGTTGATTATTTTATGTTTGTGTGGTTTGGTTTTCGCCTAAAATGATATCTGACATAGTATATGGATGTGAATCCAGAAGATTACACTAAAATTTAACTAACACGATCAACACTCCAAAATTTAGCGAAAGATTTAATGGGATTAACTAGTTATGAATTTCGATTTCATCTAGGTTAATTT
>CAIGRT010201599.1:0-15916 GCA_903798405.1 Fraxinus platypoda | reverse complement strand
ATACTCGAATTGCAAGTGTTTGTAATCTTGGTGCACTACTGCAATAACACATCCACCATTCATCTATATAAAAACAAAGAGAAAATAAAATAGATGTATGTTATATAAACTAAAATCTGAGTTATATAATATAACAAAGTACACAACATGAGGATAAAAAGGAAAAAAACTACCATGGTTTATGAGTGAAGCAACCATATAAGAGATCCTAATAAGGACAATTATTGAAAATTCCATAAACAAAACTCAAAAAGTGATCAAGTTAGTGCATGAAATAGAGTACACACATCAAACTTGAAAAAGCGAGTACATGAAATAAAAGACGCACTACATACCTTGATTAAACCCCAAACACTTATTTAAGAGAATTAGATCTTTGACATCGATAAAACTAGTTGATTTTTAGAGGTTGAAGTAATCAAAATATAGGAGAATCTTTACTTGTTGAGATGTTGACTTGCAATTAGTAAGATATATCCAAACTAGATAGGGTAAGAATTAAGGGTAATTAGCATATAATGTCCCCACCTTTCATTGTTATTGTGGAAAACGTCTCTACTTTTCATTTTTGACATTTTCACTCCTATTTCCACATTTCATTGCGCAAAATGTCATTTTCATCCATTTTTTCAATTAAAAATTGTGAAATAACGAAAATACCATTTCCTTTAAATAAAACAAAAGGAAAAAGAAAAAAACTAATTACAAATATAGTCCAAACTTTTTTGAAAAGTGCAAATGACTCCCAAATAAATTACTAAAAGGGTAATTAGCACATAATGTCTTTACCGTTCGCTATTATTGCGAAACACATCTATACATTTTATTTTATTTTTGGCATTTTCTCCCTTAATTATAATTTGATAGCGCAAACCATCATTTTTATCCATTGTCATCCAATTTCTCAATAAAAAAACTGTGGGATGACTAATATACCCTCATATTTAAATAAAAAAGCTAAAGAATTAATTGCAACAATTGTCCCTTTTTTTTTAAAAAAAAAAGTGCAAACGAATCCCAAATAAATTATTAAAAAAATTTAATTCTTTTATGAAAAGTGCAAACGAGTCCCAATTAAATTTATTAAAAAATTTAAAAAAAAAATTAAAAAGTGCAAACGAATTCCAAATAAATTATTAAAGAATTAAAAATAAAAAATATTTTTTATTTAAATATAAGGGTATATTCATTATTTCACAATTGTCTATTAAGAAAATGGATAGAAATGATNGAATCCCAAATAAATTATTAAAGAATTAAAAATAAAAAATATTTTTTATTTAAATATAAGGGTATATTCATTATTTCACAATTGTCTATTAAGAAAATGGATAGAAATGATGGTTTGCGCTATCAAAATATAATTAAGGGAGAAAATGCCTAAAAAAATAAAAGGTATGGATGTTTTTCGCAATAATAGTGAAAGGTAGGGACATTATATGCTAATTACCATTTTTAATAATTTATTTGGGACTCATTTGCGCTTTTCAAAAAAGTTGGGACTATGTTTGCAATTAATTTTTTTCTTTTTTTTTCCTTTTGTTTTATTTAAAGGAAAGAGTATTTTCTTCATTTCACAATTTTTAATTGAAAAAATGGATGAAAAGAACCTTTTGAGCAATGAAATGTGGAAATAGATGTGCAAATGTCAAAAAATGAAAGGTATGGACGTTTTCAACAATAACAACGAAAGGTGAGGACGTTATGTGCTAATTACCCTAAGAATTAATATAAAAATTTAACTTTAGATCACACTATGGAAAAAGAGAGTTAAAAAAATAAGTTTAAGGGTGTGTATATCACAAGAAAAGAAATGATATATTTGACCATTGTGGGTTGAGAATTGAAGCAACTTGTGAATTTATGATATTTTACTTAATTCTTTACACGTACATCAATTTTACATTAGATAAGTAGAAATTGATTTCTGTATTTTGATTTTGAAATTGTTATATATTTAATAAAATAATTTTATTCACAAGACAAATGGTAGGTTATCTGACCAAATTTATTACATTACTTGATTAACTGCTCACTAATTAGGTAATTAGAGATGCATGTTTGTATGTTGAGATATAGGGGGTGTTTGACACTCATTCTTTTGAAGAATGAGTTTTTGAATAGTGATTGATGTAAAGAATGTGTGGTTAAAAAGTAAGAAGAATTTTTGGATTTATGTGTAATATTATTTTATTTGGAGAATGTGTGGTTAGAAATGAGTACTGTAGAAAAATGAGAATGAGAAAGAGTGAAAAAATGGGTGTCAAACGGGGTCATATTATAGTTTTGTTTGAGAATAAACAAAACTTCAAGTTTTGAGGTATTTGATAAGTATATTTTGTACACTTATCTATGTCACTAAAAATTGGAGTATTTATTGTTAATTTGGATGAATTATAGCTTAATTATGGGTTACTTATGTTGTTAAGTTAAATTCAATGTAAATTGGTTAAATTGGAAGAAAGAAGTAAAAAATGGGCGAAAATGAAAGAAATCCAAAGTTGGGGACCAAATTACAAATATTAAATAGTTGATTCGGACCATAAAATGTTGATTGAAGACTTACGAAATCAATTGGGTAAAATTAGAAGTCAAATGACGAAAATTTGATGAGAAATGACTCAATTGAACGAAGGGTAAAAGTTTGGGAACCAAAATGTTGTCCCCAAGACTTCACGTGGCACGGTGCGCCACCCTTGCTGGCATGCACACGCCGGCCACTCATAGAGAACCCGAGAGCAGAAGTTGCAAATGATGTGAGCATAGAGAGGACGCCAAGTGCGTGCGTGGTGTGTTTTCAGCCAGACGGAATTTAGTTTCCTTTATTCAATCTAACTCTTTTGGGAACCAATTTTGGAGCCTTTTTTGATCTAAATTTAGCTACTATAAATATGGAAAAAGGGAAAAACATTAGAGATTTGTCACTCACCTCTCAAATCACATCATATCATAAAATCTATCAAGAAACGATGGGCCAATTAAGTATAAGTTGTAGAAGAGAACAATTCTAGCACGTGGATTGAATTATAAAGAATTTGAAGAATCAAATCCTGGGATTGAAGATCAAGAACAAAAATTTGATTTCACATCTATATCTTGTATTTATAAAATTTGGGCGACGCTTTTCCATTCTTTTTGTTGTTTTATTTTAAAATCATGTTAAGCTTGATTTCCTTTGTGTTGGAAAAAAATGAACCCTTTGTTTATTTAATTTTAATTCAAAGACAAGTAGTTTAGTAATTTTTGTGGTTTTTGTTTAATTATACATACCCTTTAAATTATTTAATTGTTTGATCACCAATTAGATAATTAGTTGTTTGTTACAGTATTGGAAGGTTCACAATAAGTAGAATATAATATGAGTAACACACGGACAATAGATATATATGAATAACATATATCACGTGTGCAATCATCTAAATAATCATGTAATTGAATGTGTTTTATTCATATAAATTCGGATTAGGAATATTATCGAGTCGTGTTTAGAATAGAATCAACTTATCTTGGAAAAGAAAGTTGAATACAATAGGACTATCGATTGTCAAAAATGTATAAATAAAAATAAATTATATAGTTCACAATTGGAATTAGGAAACAATAGGTGGATTTGAAATTCCAACACATACATATCATACTTTCTTTAAAATCAATTTAGTTAATTAGTAGAATAATCTAGAAATAATCAATAAATCTCTTTTGTATCATGTACATTCGAATTCAATAACAGATTAGGAAAATTCAATTTAAAGATTCCTCCCGAGATGACATTCAACCCATTAAATTTATTACTTGCTAACGATCCCCTTAGTTTGCGAAATTTATAAACAATATTCGTAGGCATTCCCACAAAACTTCACACGTACATTTCTTCAAAAAGAAATGACAACAAAGTGAGAAGAAAAAAAATAAACCATCAAAGTTTGCAGTAGGCGCTTATTATGTTGTCTTACATGTCATGCTCGATGGACACTACACTTACACGATAAGGTTCAATGTCTGCATTTGCATGTCACGTTGACAATTAGCTTGACTCGATCTCCATCAAGTTCTTGGCAAATCAACACAAGATGGCAAAATCATGATATTGTGTCATCCTTGTACAAAGATGAATGATCTAATGAAACCGAAGCTCATATTATACTAAACACAATGACATATAATATGAAATTTAATTCAAATATTGAGACTTATTATAAATTTATCCATGAATAAAATGATACAATGCATCGTCGATAAGACGAACACCGTTAGTTGTTAAATCATTCCTCCATATACATTTACCATATTACACTACCAAAAATCTTATTGGGCAAAAATGGAAATCCCCACACCAATAATTATATATTATATCAAGAAGGAAGGCAAGAACCCCAGAAGTAAAAAAGTCTCCTGTCTCGTCTCTCCGTCGTCAGATCCCCCCCTCTCTACTCTCAGATTCTTCAAACTCAACAGCCAATCCTCTATCAGTTCTCCCTCTCCTAGGCGCCAAATACAAATCCAAGTTATCCAACACAAGAACACAGGTACCCCTACCCCACCCCCTTTATATACATATTTTAGTGTATATATTCATCTGTGTATTGGTATATGATGAAATCGACCTTTTTAGTATAACAGTGTAACCTTTTTGGTTTTGTTTAAACCCATTGTTAATCACTTTCTGTTGGCGAATTTTACTGGAATTTATTTGTTGTTGAGCTAGGGTTTTTTTGTTTTTAGTAAAAGGATGGCGGATAGTCCCGGTGGCAGTGGGAGTCACGAGAGTGGCGGCGGCGGTGGCGGGGATCGGAGCCCACGTTCGAGTGTTCGGGAGCAGGATCGTTTCCTCCCGATCGCAAACATAGGCCGCATCATGAAAAAGGCGTTGCCCACTAACGGGAAGATCGCAAAGGACGCCAAGGACACTGTCCAGGAATGTGTCTCTGAGTTCATCAGCTTTGTTACCAGCGAGTACGCACTTTTGCCTCTCTGTAGGCACATAATTCACGTGTACATTTGTGTGCTTATTTTTATTAGTCTTAAACGGATTTCCATACCCCTCTCAAGTCTAGCTCTTCACTTGTGTTGTGACTGACTAGCTCTGTAAAGACACGATCTTTTCGCTTTTCATTAGGTATACATGCCTTTTTCTAGGATATTCTTGCCATTGGGCTAGCTCCTAGTTTTTATTGTTGTGATTCAAGGCCATAATGTAGTGGCCTGACATATATTATTTTTATGTGCGTGAAACAAACACAACTATATGTGTATGTTGAATTAGAAACATGCAGGTGTTGTATATGAATTGTGTATGCATTTTAAGACGCATATCGGTATTTTCTGCTGTTAAATATGGCATTGATGGCTAACCTACTTGATATTATTCCATCAGTTTTGCATTTGAAATTTCTGTCTCTGTATGTGGGGAACTTATTGCATGTAGAATATTGATAGTGTTGAGGATGGTAAGGTTATTGTTTATTGATTGGTGGATGTTGTTACTAATTTAATTGTAGCTGTATTTTATACCAAAAGAAAATAAGGGATTGTATGGGTTAATTCTTTTCTTTTTCATTGTGCTACTGGTTATGGGAGGCATAATCTTTAAAGATTTAGTTTCAACATTTTTCTAGTCTAATATCCATGAATTATGTAATAACTGCATTTGCATGTCTATATAGTTTGTACGTACTTAAAAGAAAACTTGGATACATACGTATATTTATAATTTCATCCCTTGAAGTTTTATTACGTGCTATTAGTACTTGTGAGTTTGGCATAAAACAGTTTTATTTTCGATTTTCTTAAAAAAATATGACTAGAAGAAGCATGCAACACATGATTGTCTACCTACTCATTGCTTATAAAATAAAGTCTTTAAATTTTAATCGTGTACTTTATACGATGTTTCTATTTTATCCGTTTCACTTTGTTCCATCACTCTTGAAAACAAATATAGACATCTGGCTCTCACATTTGTGTATTTGTGAATTTTTGTACTCTTTTTCATCTTGAATAATTTCTTATTTTGATGCATGTTATAATGAAGATCAATCCTCTCCATATCTGCCTTCAACATTACTTGTAGTTCTCTAGTTTCAATTTATAACAACTCCTTTTCCAATACTCTTTAAGATTTTTAAAGGTAATCTTTTTGATACTTTCTATAGTTAATAACTACTTTCAAACTTGGTCAAATATTTTTCTTCTTGTTTGCATGGTTTGAAGGTGAAAAGGGTGTGGATGTGTTGGCAAATTCTTGGCATTTGACATGGGGATAATCCTTTCTTAGAAGTTCTTTACTTCTTATCTTTTATTTCATTTTATGTTGTGTGCACTCTGTCTCTTGGCACGGAAGTCGGCTTTTTGGTGGACGCTCATGACGACAATTTCAAATCTTAAAATTTACCCTTCACTTTTTAACCATGTATTTAATGATTTTGAATTGAATATAAGGCCTTGATACTTCCTGTTGGAAAATCATATTAGAAAAACTAGTTCATTAAGAACTTTTGCAATAAAAAATACTCTGTGTGAAGCTCGGATATTCGTCCTAGGTTGGTGGGTCCATGTCGATGCCGATACTCCTTGTATATTCGTGGACGTTTCTTCGGCACATCACCTCAGGATTCCTATTTTTTATAAATTTTCGCCACGTGAACACTTCCTCAAAACACTACCGACAAAGTGTTTGACATGCTACGTGGCATGTCCTATAACTTTATTTTTCTTTTGTTTGATGAACGAAATGTACTTGTCCTCAACCCATTGAGTCATCAAGAACGCAATAAACTTTGTATGAATTTTAGAATATTTGAAAAATATTAATTATTAAACTATATGTGATCAACATTGTCGGAGCTAGATGTTCAATTTGTTTATATCTGCTATAAGTTATTTTTAATAGCAACATGAATATTTTTATTCTGTTCCCAGTAAGGATACAATGTACAACAAATAATCACTCCTGTTCGAAATATTTCAGTCCAAAATTCAAAATCTAAGCGAAAACGAGTATTAATATTATGGAAAAGTTAACAAATTATTAAAATAAAAATATAATTTTGATAGACGTGTCCCCATGTGTTTGTGTTCAGCTTCGTAAAAAGTTACATGTTAACATCTCAGTGACTTGTGTCCATGCTTCATAGGCCTTACTTATATATGCATGAAATCTAGTGTTATACTACTGCTTTTCAACTTCAATTTTAAATCTGATATCAAAAGCTGTGATAGTGTGCTTGATAAAAGCTAAACTGCTTCATGATTTTAATTTCGTGCAAGTGGTGATTGCAAAAAGGAGACAGAAAGGATGGGATTTGGAAAGGAAAAGAACTTCAGAAGAGAGGAAATAAGTGTGGGATTAGAGACCAACATTGTCAAACTCAATCTTCTTCACATGTATAAGATCCGTCTTTTTATAGAGGGGAGTGGGACTAAGAGCAGAACCTTTTGGACACATGCGTCCGTGTCCCTAACAATGGGTGACTCATCTCATCTACGTGTCTATAGTTACCGTAGCAGGATTTATCGAACTGTATTGATTGCCGCACTATGCGACCTTATTTTATTGTATATTTTTTTAATATAGAATTTTATGAAGTCGAGCAAAAATTGGAACCCAATATAACATTCTGAGGTGGCATATATCGGGTGTGAAAATACCTTGATCACTTAATCTACAAAATTTGAGAATTGTAACTGTTTATGCCCCATAAACTACCCTCCAAGTATTTACCCATTCAATAAGATCTCTAATGCGAGATAATGGATGTCGACACACTAATTATTGCGCAAACAACCAACATATGATCATGGCTAGAGCAATCTTATCGGCTTGATCAATTTATCCATTAAATTACTGTATTGCCTCTACAAACTTTGTGTAGTTGTCCTTTTTTAACCCTTTCTTTTGACTTTATCTTTTCTCATTGACGAAAGATTACTTTATTGTTTAACCTTTGTCCTTTACTTTGAAGAGGCATTTATAGCTTCCATGCAAATGGCAAACAATTAATCATATCCATTCCTTGATTCTTGGCTGGTTGCTTGCTCGTTTAATTATGTAGTTTAAAATTTGCGTTCTCCTTAAATAGTTCAAAGTTATTGAATAAAAAAATAATGGGTATGCAGTTTAAATATGAGTGATCACTCATTCTCTTGTACCTGATAGGTTAATTTTGTGACAATGTGACTTGTGTAGCTCAAGTGGGAGATTGTAGGAATTCTGGGATTTGCTCAAGTAAATTGTGTGTACAAAGTTACCAATTAAGAAGTTTCCCCATATGTTATGTGCAGTTTTTATTGCTTGAGCATTTAATTGTTGTATCCAAACGAAAATTGATTTTAATCTCTTTCCTCAATGTTTTATCGCTTAACATTGATTTTGCAAATTTAGCATCTAGATGTGAAAGTGATATTTGTCGAGAAACATTCATGGATAGTAAGTTTGCCTAACATCTACAGAGTGAAGGAGGAGGGAACCTTTATTTTTTATTTAATTTTTTTAATTTTTGTGGGGGTGGGGGGGAAGGGTATCCACTGCTTTACGAGGGAATTTTGTTCAAGAGGAATAAAAATTTACTATTGTGGTGAGCATCAAAAGACCTCACTACTGGACAAATACTGGGCTGATTTTGTTGAGGATGCTTTGGAGGTTAGAACTGTGTGCCTTCTTCTTGAAACTCATGGAAAAATGTTGATGCTGTTATCACCATAAAATTGTCAATGAAGAAACTCACGTTGAGTAAAAACTGAGATAAAATTTGAAAAAATTTTCTACTATTTATAGATCTTGGGTTTACTGGATAAAATTTGAAGATTAGTCTCCCAAGAAGCTCCATGGGGTTGTAAAAATGGGAGAGAGAGAGGAGAAGGGGGCAAAATTGATGAAAATGTTTGCTTGACTCTAGTTATGTTTTGATTTTGTTGAGATGCTTTTACTGACACAGATGACTCATCATTGGGACATAAATTGATGCTGGCAACTGGTGCGACTAGATGCTGTGTGATTCCATGAATAGTTCAATACATTATTAAGCTTTTATGTGTATCCATGGTCACACACACGCCAACATATGTATGATTCTGTATTTATACCTGTATGATTTTGTCCATCCAAATGTATCTGTGTAATGAGATATAAGTTATTTGTCATGACTGTTGTACTGAGTCGATTAAGCTGTTGTGATATTTGATTTTTTGTTTTTTTGTTTTTTGAACTTGATAACAGCAAGTTGTTATGTTGTGCAGAGCAAGCGATAAGTGTCAAAAAGAGAAAAGGAAAACTGTTAATGGGGATGATTTGCTCTGGGCAATGGCAACTTTAGGTTTTGAAGATTACATTACTCCACTCAAGGCCTATTTGGCTAGGTACAGAGAGGTAGTTACAAATTTCTTGTATCCTTTTTTTTTCCTCTTGAAATTTGAGCCTTTAGTGTTACTGCATTTATTTGCTGTTCGGCCGGTTAAAGTAAAGGAAGAAAGGAAAAGGAATCAACTTGTCTGTTCTGTGTTTCACTAGTTCATTTGACCTCTCTTTGGTTGCCATTCAGAAATTCATATTTATTTAACTTTGAAGTTTTAAACGAGTGATTGGCTTGAACCTGACTCGACTTTTTTTGTTTGATCGATTTTGTGGAATGGCTATGATGTTACAGTTGGAGGTATGTATCAGCATTTTACTTCACATTATCTACTGCACCTTTTAACTTTTTAGTTATCCATGTGGTGATAGCTCTCATCAATTTTCAGGGTGATGCCAAGGGATCTGCCCGGGGTGCTGATGGATCTGGGAAGAAGGATATGGTTGGGACTCAGCTTGGTTCTGATGCACAGGTAACTTATGGAACTCAACTTGGATCTGATGCACAGGTAAGTTTTGAATTTTCTTTGTTGGCATTATTTATTTAGAGCATACAATATCTTTGATGTAGTATCGACATCAATCAGAAATCAATATTCATTTTTTTTTTTCATTATTTTAATTTTGCAGTTTGTTCATCAAGGCTCTTTCACACCAGGTTTAAGCTATACGTTCCCAAATTGAATCGAGTATGTTTATCCCTCTCTCTCTGTCTCTCTCTATCTGTGTGTGTGTGGTATGGGTATGATGGTGAATGCCTACTGTATGAATTTTTTAACATTATGATTTATTTACAAAATAAGGGTCAATTACTGCTATATGTATTGTTTGTCATTCAGGAGGTCCTTTTGGGATTATCAGAGGTCTTTATTATGCCAAGTTTTGAGCCTTTCACGTTGTTCATTCTGAGTACCAATTGAAGAAGGTTTACGGGTTATTACATTAGTTTTGCAAAAGGAAATGCTGGTACTTTTTTAAATCCTTCTTAGGACCTGTGTCCTTCTAATCTGAGGCTTCACCTTTTCAATAGTGATATTGGACATGAAATACTGGGGGTTTGGAGTTGATTTTTTTTTTTTACAAGTTTAGCCCATGTCTGGGCTCCATTTTAATTTGATTTTGGGAGAAAATGTATTTTGGAACAGTATTTTTTTTGGAAATTGTATGGTTAAAAAGAAAAGGAAAAGTTTTGGGTTTTCATGTAATGTTATTTTATTGAAAAATGTGTGGTTGAAAGGAAGAAATACAAAAATGCATTAAAATTAAGATAGAACCCAAACATGGGCTTAGATTCGCAAGTAATGAATTGGTTGAGTCTAAACGTTTGATACTGCAGAGAATAGTATGAAGAATGGAAAGAAGAATAAATTTATAAGGAATCACTCCAGGAATCCCATCTTTCCTACTGTAAAGTTAAAATTGAACGGAAGAACCAAAACAAGTACCGATTCTTATAAATAGATATACTCCAAAAAGAATTATATTAGACCTGCTCTATAATATGTAGGACTATATGACATGATATTATAGCAAGCAACACATCCGTGTGACCTTTAAGAGGCTGGATTGCTCTTTATTTCATTGATTCCAAATACAGACGCTGTGAATGATATTTTATGGATTCAGTCTTAGCAGTTATGCTTCCAGTATATGCAAATACTAATGACATGTTTTCATGAAACAAAGGTTGGTTGGTGGACTGTGTTTTTTTGTTTTATTGAGTGTTGGCTGCTATGTTAATGCCAGCTCTCTTGGCTTGGACAGCGGCATGTGAGGCCATCCTGACGTTAGATAATCTGTGCAGAAGAGAATTATCTAAGCTGGTGCATTTTGTATCACAAGCCATCGAAATATTTTCTTTTTCTAGAAAAAAGAATGTAGTCCAGATCTGAATTATTTTCTTTTCCACTCCAAGCTGGCATATCATATGTATTGTTTTACTCATCGATTTCATGCATTCTGAATGTAGCCATTTGGGACTCTTAGGAAATTGTTCCCCATATCTCCATGTCGAAATCCTCTTGTTAGTTTCTTTTGCTGACTATGTCTTTTGACAAGAATCATGTGATTGAACAGTTGAATAATTTTGTTATCAACCTGCATGTGTTGGTAAAGGATTGAGAACTGAAGAAGATTCTCTTGCATTTATTTTGAAGAAGGAAATGCTGATGCATGTTTAAAACCGTCTTGGCACCTTCGTGTTATTCTAGCCCTAAGCTCCAGTTTTTCGGTCTTGTGTGATTGGCGTGAACTATAGAGGGTTTTATGACTTGGTTTCTATTCAATTTTTTAATTGGGGAGTAATGTGTTTGTAATGATGGTTTTAGTTGGTTAAATAATTGATTAGAGGAGGCTATTCTTGGTACTAAGAGCAACTAAAATATAAAATTGTGATCATGGTGGTGCTCTGGGATATTATAAGATCAAAGGGTCAAGGGAAGACAAAAACAAGCAAGAATTAGAACGTGTTATTGCCATCTGGAATGAAGGTGGTTGTAGCACTTGTGGTGGTTAAAAATCAGGGGCTCAAGGAGAATAAGTTTGTTTGGGTTAATGAATTAATATCTAACAATTTATATAGCAACTCTATTGAGTCTAAAGGCTTGATATGCAGAGTATATTATAAAGAAGGTAAAGATAGAATGACAATTATTTTCTAGAAATCACTCCTAGAATCCCAAATGCACTCCAAGTTTACATGTGATTTGTAGCATTTTTAATCGTTTTTTGATACAAGTGGATCTGCCAAGATTAATTATATTACAGGGATATTACAGTGGGGTCCTCAATCTTTGAGACATAGCATTTGGAGTCCCTAATCTATACTGAAGCCTTAGGTCCTCACTCTTTCACAAATTAGGCACATATTCCTTCATTGGCCGAAACTTTCAAATTAGGCACATGCCACTTTATTTTACTGTTGAGCAGTGGATATATGAAGGTGTTGAGAAAAGAGTTCCTCGTTATAATTCCACCGAAGCGGACCCGAATTTGATGGCAGTTCCCATGGAAGTGAACGAATAGATACGGTGTTTATAGTGAACATAAGATAATTTTCAAAAGCTATCCTACATGTATCTAGGATAGCTTGGCTTGGTGATGGCAGGATTTTCGGCCATTTTTCCCTCCTTATTCCTTGGCAAACAGTGCTTCCTCATAGGTTTGCTCTCTTTAAGGTGACCTATCCAATAAAATCATAAAATCAGCGGGATTTCGTCCAAGTCAGAAAGAAGGAAAATATGAAGAATAAACATTGATAACAATTCTTCGTATTGATGTGTTGCTTTTTTAGTCAAATCATTTTCGTTGTTGATTTGATTAATTATATTCTAATCGCGGTTTTCTTTGAACCATGGAACAGATTATGGTAGTTTCACTGATAGAGCAAAGTGCGAGTCTCCAGCTTCAGATATGGTGCAAAATGCCTGCCTTCGTATGTATACTTCTAGAGAACAAGTATGTTTCAGTTTTTTGTCATTTGTAAATTCTAATATTTCTATTTATGCACCTGTGATTGTGGCTACTATTTATATGATTTAGTGGCCATTTGGGTTGGCCTTTCAAGTTAAGAATTTATTCATAAAACCAATATTGTATTCTATTTATATATAGTACAATGAGTTAGTACGCAATAACACATGCCATGTATGCATAGAAAAGAGAGAAAAAAGTTTATATTTCTAAGATTGTGCTGAAGTAGCTGGGGTAGAACTTGAAGCCTGGCTTGTATTAGGATACCCTAATCCATGTCGGTTGCAAGGGAAAGCCACAAAAACAGAACCAGAAACTGCCCCAATTGCTACAGGCATCACTGTAAGCAAAATCTTCTGTGTAGACCTAAATGAAGCAGGAAAAAAGCAGTCCGCTGAATTAGGGTCTAATAAAACCAGAACAGCAAAAACAATAACTGCAAACAAAGCATGAATAAAGTCTGCTAATTGAAGCCTATGAGATGAAAGATCTTGTGAGCCTGCATTATCAGTAGGAGACCACATGCCCTTTCTTGTTACTATACCATAGTGTGTGTTCCCCTGGCTGTCGGTATAACTGTCGGTAAACGTAGATAAAAAACATGAAAGCCCACAAAGGGAGATGAGTATGGAAGATAAGTACTTGTTAATGGTGTGACACTTGCCATTGTTGGTTAACAAGGGGTTGAGGAACTGATAAATGAAGACGGTTCCGGTGGGGAGCAGCCGGATAAAGTTGCCGGCAGCAGTGTAGGTTTGTGTGACTGCACTTTGGTTTGAGGTTGCAGTGCTGGTAGAATTGGACATTTTTGCTAGGTTTTTGTTTGTAGAATTGTTTTGATAGATCAAATTTGTTGGGAGTTTTATAAATACAGTAGGGTTTGCCAGTGATTTTTTGATTAAGTTATAGATGGAGGTTGAGACAGGTTTCTTCTACGTAAAACATTTTGATGTTTGAGAGAGTCAAGAAAGTAGAAACTTTTGATTTGCCTTGCACTAATTATTGAGAGTTAATTCCACCCATCGTCACTGAAGTTTGTACAAAATTTCAAAGTAGTCTGTAAAAGTATTTTTTTTACCTTATTGGTCAGTGAATTTATTTACAATTTCACCATTGTAAAAGTACTTTTGGAACAAATTTATAAATATTTTATCTAAGAAATTCAGATTATATGTTAGTTTTAATAATTGAGTGAACTACAATTTCCTTAAATAAAGAAAAATAAAAAGGTTTGGCTACGTAAAATGCAAGTTTTGAGTGGGGAAAAGGGTTTGGCTGGGGAGGCGGGGGCATTATGTGCAAAGTAGTTTTTTATTTTTATTTTTTTAGTTTTTTTAGAAATAAAAAATTGAATTGTTTTATTGATACAGCGTTTAAATGGCGAGAAAATATTTTAAGGACCAATTTGAAATTCTGCACAAAATTTAGGCACGATTGGTGAAATTTACTCAATTATTAATTATCATCAACCATTACAGTTTAATACTTAATTTATAATCCAACCACTAAACAACATATTTTTTGAGCGTCATGTCGGTGATGTAGCAACTTATGAACTCTTACATTTTTTCTCCCTTCCCTCTTTCACATATAAATTGAATTGTCTAATTTCATTATTTCGTACAAAATGTTACATCATCAATGATTTATTATTATAATGATAAATAACATTATTCTTTTTCAAGACATTGTCTGAAAGTTGGAACCATGTAAGACAACTCACACGTGTGAGAAATTAGTTTACTTAAAAATGTTAAATTTATCCCCCTAGGTTGGTTTTGCTTTTCAATGACATCACAAAAAATAAAGAAAAGAATAAAAAATGAAGAGAGTATGGGGGACGAAGACAAGTGAGAAGGTCATTTTCTGAAGGATAAAATTGAGAGTTAATTGTTTCATTGCATATTGAATTCTAGCTCTCGTCACATTTTAGTCACTATATTTTGAATTGCTTTCAAATGTCAATGAACTCGTACAAATTGCATTCCATCCATCACCCACGAAGTTGATGTCACGTGTAAAGCTTACATGGACAGACGGAATTTGTCTTGACTACGTTTGAAATTGCGAGCTAATCGTTTTTAGATGCTAAACTTTGTTTATCGTCTTGTTTTACTCACTGTACTTTGAAGTGTTTTCAAATGGTCATTGAAGTTGAATAACTTGCACTCTGTTCATCACCAACGGATCACATTCTCCAGGATACGGTGCACTCAAGGCAAAAAGAAATTTACTAATTTAAACTTGAACTCCTTTTAGTTTATTGCCAGATTGATAAAATCAGTATGAATGGAATGGAACTTTGTTGCATTCTTGGACTCAAGACAAAAAAAACGTTTGTCTTAGAAAAAGGTTCCTCAAATTTACCTCTCTTGATTTTACTTTGTTAAATTATCCTAATTCCTGAATCTCTAAATCATAGTTTAAACAGATTATCTAGCATCAATCCTAATTCAATTTACCCAAATACAAAAAACGTTCCTTCGTTGCTGTCAAAAAAGGAATCTGTGCCCAACAGCAAAAAAAAAAATCATTGCTGCTGTCAAAAAAGTAAATCTGAGATCAATTCTTGAAGTTAAACAGCTACTCTTCTAGCGCGTGCCCTTGCATCTCTCAAACTAGAGACATCTTCTCTATGTCGTCAAGATTGATTTCCTCGGTTGGTGTGTGCTGCCAGCGACAGTCCATCTTCGTGGACGCAGAAGCTGCTGGGCCACTAAATACATCACCATTTTCGTGTTGTAGACAAATACCTGGGGTAGGCATGAAATGGAAACTTTCATGTTCTTATGGTTGACTCGATGAAGCTACATTGCCTCAATCTGGTATTAGTTTTCCCTGACATAATTGGATAGTTTAGTGCTAAAGATAATATATGAAGTGGACTACAACAGAAGCGTGTGGAGATCGTGTTTCTAATTGTTTTACAAGACGTGTTTTGATTTAAGCAATTTCAGATGTGGTGCCACGCACTGCTTATCTGGCCGTCCGTCTATCCATGTAGGCTTATCATGTAATGGAAACTTCATAAGCAATGGAGGGGGTGCAAGTTGTACGAGTTCAATGACCATTTGAAAGCAATTCAAAGTATAATGAGTA
>CAIGRT010201536.1:0-12839 GCA_903798405.1 Fraxinus platypoda | reverse complement strand
GGTGTACACTCCGATGTACATTGTGATGTACAAGTAGCAAAGCCACAAGAAGTAAAAGAGAAGAACATTGCCGCACTTACAAATTATGATTCACAGAATTCATACAGGTGGGCTACTTGGCAAAATCTGGTTAAAAGATGAAAAAAAAAAAAAACTAAACCACACAGATGCTGCCATTTGTTAAAAATCTGTGAAACAAAACATGTACATATAGCATTTTCTAAAAAGAGAGAATTCAAGAAAGAAGAGAAGCAGTCAATTTATCTTTTATCCTCAATCACGTAAATATTAATGCGTAGTCTGATGCAAAAATTACTGTTTTCTTCATATATCGTAATGACAAAATGATTTTCTCCATAATTTTACTTTTTTAATCATTAAAACTGCTTAAACATAACGACTCTTTCATCAGAGTATAGAAATAATTTTACTGAAAAAAGCTAACAAAAAAAAATAAAAAAAATCAACAGCTCAAAAACCAATTCTTTTGTTGAAAGTTGAATAGACTCATGAACTTTATTTACGAAAGGGTAAGAATGATTGGAATTTGAGAATCGAAGGAGGCTGAGAGAAGGATGATTCTGTCTGGTTTGTTCAGTTGTGTTTTCGCTCTAATGCTACGTATTGTAATTCCTTGTTTGGCCCATTATAATGAGTTTTTTGGAAATATAATGTATTTTGGAATTATAATTTTTTGGAGAATGCATAATTAAAAAAGAAGGAATTTTTTTTGATTTACGAGTAATATTATTTTATTGAATAATGCGACTTTGAAAAGAAGAAAAAAAAAATATTAAAATTTTATATATTTGTTTATTTTAAAGGAGGGACAAATACATTATTTAATAATAAAAAAGGAGGGAATATATAATTAAAGGAGAATTCCGTTTGTGCAAAAAAATTTGAACAGAATACTCACAACGATGAGCCCCATCGTGCATTTTTTTTTTAAATTGCGGGACCCACATGCCGTGTTTGTTCTGTTGAATTTCTATGGTTTTTGCTTTTGTACATGAAGCAAGTTTGATAATCAAAAGGGAAAATAGCTGCAGCGATATCAAACCTTTCATTAAGTAGCAAACTTTGTCCAAACCTTTCATTTATGCTATCCATAGTACCAAACTTTTCAAAATGTCGTAGTTGAAGTCAAAATGGATGAAGACAAATTGAATATACCGTGAGCCTACAAGTTGAGCAAAAACCGTTGCAATTTCTTTATCTTTTTAATACCTGGTAGTCTCGTATAATTTTACGCCTGCTGTGGCATATCTCATGCCATTGTGTGTGTTTTTTTCTGGTTTCTCGTGTTGATTACTTTCTTGCCTTTTGTTTTCCAGTGTTTATTCACTGTTTTTGGTTCCATCAATTTGTCAGTGTGGTCAGATACATGTACGTGTACATGAATCACTCTTGAGCTAAAATTCCATCTTCATCTTTTTGGAGTTTCTCGCCTTCGAATTAATTTTTGGTTTGGGAGTAGGTGAAGATGAACAGTATTTTCATTTTTTTTCATTTAATTCTTTTATTTTAATTTTTTTCATATGAAAAATATAAAAATATATTTTTTCCTTTTAAAATTTGGTCAATAATTAGTCAGACTTTTGATTTTAAGTCAATTAACGGTCAAATCAACAGTTTTCATTCATTTGGACTTCAGTTGCGACATTTTGAAAGGTTAAATACCGTGGGTGGTATAAATAAAAAATTATGGCGAAGTCTGCTACTTAATGAAAGGTTTGGTACCGCTGTTGCAATTTTCCCTAATTAAAAAGTTGGAGATAAATTATGATTAAAAAAAAAAAAGTTGAGAGAGATTTGTTACATTTTGCAAAAGTGAAGGACCAAAAATTGCAAATTTATATTTATTTTTCCTTTAAGGAGTATGCATATTTCTTCCCTCCACATCTATATCCGAACCAAATTCCCCGTTCCACCCTTCACTTTCTCTCCCGCTTTTTTTATTCATTCTTCCTTTCCCTAAATCAGATCTCTCCACCCCCCTTTTCCATTTCCCTCGTAAAATTCCTCTTCCTTCCCCAATTTTACTTCCCCTTTTCCTCACCCCAAACCCTTCAATACTCCCAATGATTCTTGAATATCCAAATAACAAGAAATTCTGTATTTGTTACACTCTTCGAGCTTCAAGAAAAGATTTATGAATCATGCAACACCACAACTCACAGAAGCAGAATTTGAAGAGACAGCTACCATTCACTTCCCCAAAGCCGCCATTTGGAGGTGATTACCACCGTTTCGATGCTGATTCTGATCGAGGAAAACCTAATCAGGATGATGATCAAGTTGTTGTTGTGAAGACTCCTCCTGTAAGTTTTCATTTTCTGATCTTCGTTATGCTGATTTATCTATTTACTTATTTTCTTGTTTAGTTTATGGAGCTGTTATTGAATTATAATTAAGAGACTTCAGCTTGTGTGGGATTATGATTTAGACGGCGTGTTAAGATCTGTTCTTTACCTGGATATTGAAAACAATTTATATTTGAAGTTCAAATTTATGGTAATCATATAGGGGTCATTTCCAATATATGAAGAATCAAGTATTGTCATACGAAAACCTTGAATGAGTTGGAATTGAATTAGCAAATTTGTATGGATTGTAAGGGTTTTGACCTGAGTCATTTTTCTTGTTGTATTCGTTAATCTTCCATTTTTCTGTTGTATGTGAAGTGGGTTTGATTTCAATTCTTCTAGAGATGAGGGTGAGCCTAATTCTTTGGTATGGTTTTCGCCAATGTAATTGATATCAAGGGAAAATTTCGAATCGCTTATTAGTCTCTTGATTCTTCGAAGATCTACAATCTTATCCGATGCATTTGCAGAATATATTATATTAGCAAATATCCTGTTGAAAGCATAATACAAGTACTTTGAAATTTTCATAGTCATTGGAGGATATACTTGAAATGTTCATAGTCACTACTTAACCATAAGTCAATAGCTTCGAGTGTCCTCTAAAATCCAATTGTGCTTTTTGAATTTTCAATGGTCATAGTCATTGGAGGATATACTTGAAATTTGGTAATGTGAGCAAATTGCAATGTTGCTTACTAGAAGATTTCATTTGATCGATGGTCCATATAAAGAGTGTCGTGGCTAAGAATATGGATTTGATGGCAAATTTTAGCTCTTCAGATCTTCTTGTTAAAAGAGAATCAGCATTGGATGTTTATGTAGATTAAAGGAGATGTACTCGTTTGTTGTCTAAATGTATAGTTGAAATATAGTTAATCTTGAGAACAATTAATTAGTTTATATGCAGGAGTTCGAGTAGGAAATGTAAGAATCTCAAGAAAACATTATGATTGGATCACATCGTACAAAACTTCAAATTGCTGAGGACTGTTGAAAACGCGTTAGGCTTGTTTGCTGAATCAGTTCCGTTGGAGTTATATAGTCTCGCTCTGATCAGTCCTAATTAATTAAATCATTGTTTAAATTACATTAGGTTTTATATTTTTAGATCCCATAATAGAGGGCATTATATTTTTACTTAAGATTAAGTTGAACCTGGATGGATATCTTAGGATGTTGTTCCATTACATACCGATCTCATAAAAAATCTCACTCCTTTGAAATATCTATAGATGATGAGTAGGACACAAGCCAAATGAATCGTATTATTTCAAAATGCACTTGCTTAGCTATCTATTGTTTGTCTATGTTAGTTTATGGATTGGGCTTGTCCAAGAACCTAAAATTATTATGGTTGGTAAGTTCTTTTACTATTCATTTGCACACTTACTCGGATTGCATACTATTATCTTGATTAGAGGTTATGTGCTGCATTGATTGTATAGAGTGTTGAAAGACTTGGAAAACTCTCTTATGTAATCTGTATTAAGTGCAGTGTAACTACACTTAATCTATATAAAAAATTAGTTGAAAATTATGTTTGAGTATTTATAAATGATTTATAATGGATAAGTGGGTAGTATTTGTAGGTCCTACGAAATTTGTGGATAAAAAGAAGTTTGACCAATTATATTTATAAGCACTTCCCAAACAAGCCTTGACTAAACGAGTTAAATCAGGTGCTTGTTCTTAGCATTGATGTAGATGGCAGCTTTTAGCTCATTAAACATACTTTTGACATTATATCTTGGTGTATCACCAAATGGACGTAGTCTGCTAATTTCAATTGTAACTCATAAATGTTTGGTGAGACATCTTACATAGAGAGGAACTTACCTAAATATCTGCCAATGTGTCATTTTTGATATGCTGTAGTTGGGTATTCAGTTACGAATTTGATATCGTCTAATAACTGGAGTTCCTTGCAAGTATGTGCCTTAAGGTTGGTCTTGAGTTTTGCTTTTCAGCTTCTCTATTTAAAAATCATTATCCAGGCTTTATGATTCTTACATTACAATTACACTGGAGTTGTGTTGTCTTTCATAGAAAGCAAATCTTCTTTTAATTCCAGCATTTCGTTTGGTCTGCCAAGACAAACTTAATTTTACTTAAAATTTATGTTGATGACTTGTTCATGAAATTGTGTCCTCTAGCCATTGAAGCGGAAGAATGATACAGCAGCCTGTGCAGTGGAATCTGTTGAACAGAACCCGAGTCCTAACCTTGCTGCTGTCGTCAAGGGTCCTCTTCAGACACCAGTATCAGGAAAAGTGGCAAAGGCTCAAAAAGTTCCAAGGACACCAAAGGCTAGTAAAGCTGAATCTCAAACTCACGTGGCAAATATTGGTGAGTATTACTGGTACAAATCTTTAATTCCGGATCTCTAAGTTAATTATTACTTTGCCCCCGTTTGGTGGGGATTAAAATAAGATTGTTGGTAGATTTTGATAAAAAGTTAATGAAATGTGTTGTTGAAAAGTTGTGTCTCATGAAATATGTGGTTAAAATTAATTGTTGGCTTTGACTTAGATTAAAATTTAGATTTTAATCCCTACAAAACATGGGCTTTGTTCTTGCTTCCACGGTAATGGAGGGTAGGTAACGAATCTGTTCATCTTTGTTTTTGTCCCCCCTCTGTCTAACTCTTTAGCGTCTTGTCCTGCTTATTTCTGAAAGAGCAAAAAGGTTACAAAGGAAAAGAATGATAAAACTTTTATAAATATCTATTACGAACTCACAGGTTCTCATTCCGGCAATAATCTCACTCCAGTTGGTGCATCTCGGTATGATAACTCCCTAGGTAATTTATTATGCTCGAACTGTTGAATTTTCCTTTCTTTCTTCCCTTTCCCTTGCTGCTTATCCTGATTGTAGTGTGATATTTAGGACATACTGATAACAATGTCATTTTACTTAACCAGGTCTCTTAACCAAAAAGTTCATTAATCTGATCAAACATGCAGAAGATGGTATTCTTGATCTAAATAAAGCCGCTGACAGATTAGAGGTGAATATATCTTCCACTTGATGCTTCACATTAGATTACATCCGATAAACTGAAAGTTTTGTCTTTTAACAGGTGCAGAAAAGGCGTATATACGACATAACAAATGTCCTTGAAGGCATTGGTCTTATAGAAAAGAAAATCAAAAACAGAATCCAGTGGAAGTATGGAAGCACTCTTGAAAATTATATTATAGAAGTTATTTGTTGTATAATGTTTTTCCTTTTTATTGGTGATCAATTTGAACAGGAGAAGTTACTAATGGATATAATTATCAAACAGGGGTCTGGATGTCTCGAGACCAGGGCAAGTGGATGAGAATCTCCCTAGCTTACAGGTATGATCATAAAATATAAATATGATTTTTTGGTTGACATCTATAGATTTCGCAGACTTGGGTATAGTTCCAGTCCAGTTGAAATACATGTCCATTTGCATGTGCACAGTCTAAATATCTTTGTGGTTCTTTTTGCTTTTGCTGCCAATTTTGGTTTTAGCTTATGATTCTTATACTCCATTCTTACCATGTCTTTCTGGTATTGTCATACTGATTTTTTCTGTCCATTCTATCTGTACATTGAATAACCTGTGTGAAGCTGTTCAATATCAGAAAACAAGATAGACATATAGCCATCAGCGATCAGAAATTTTGTGAAAAATTTCTTTTAACTATCTATTGAAAAGAAACACTTTCAAGCAACATCAAATTATGTCTATTAAGTTCATGTTACGTACTCAAAATGCTGCTTCATATACATTCAATGGTTTATTAATCCTTCCCCATGTACAACGAGCTACAAGTTTTCAAACTAAAGAGGGAAGAGAGATGGATTCGTACTTCCAGAAGTTACTAGATTCAGTCCTCATCAGCTCTTTGCACCCTGCAGGCAGAAGTAGCAAACTTAAATATGGAGGAGCGCAGATTGGATGAACAAATAAGGTATTTTGATGATGCAAAACATATTTGTTCTGGTAAAGTCCCTATCATGCTGAGGCTTCTGGTATTTTTGCTTGTTTCAGAGAAACGCAGGAGAAATTGAGAGGCTTTAGTGAAGATGAAAACAATCAAAAGTAAAGCACTCCTTGGTCTTTAGATACTAAATAATATGTGGACATTTGGCTCCCTCCCTTTTGTGTTGATACTTCTTGTGCTTACATACTTCTTCACCAGGTGGCTTTTTGTGACTGAAGAAGACATCAAGAGTTTACCTTGCTTTCAGGTACTTCCCATCAGTTCTACTGCTTTCTTTGGTCTGTAGATTCTTACTGATACACAGGTATGTTCCTTACATCAGAACGAAACTTTGATAGCAGTTAAAGCTCCCCATGGCACCACTTTAGAAGTTCCAGATCCTGATGAGGTTAATTTCCTTTACTTCCTTCTGAAAAGGCAATGAATAACTTATAGCCAAGTACTGGGGACGAATTTGTACCTGCATATATTACTCATGAATTTCCTTGATTCATTTAGGCAATTGATTATCCACAGAGGAGATACAGAATAGTTCTCCGGAGCACTATGGGACCTATAGATGTTTACCTTGTCAGGTATTTTACTTCTTGCAAGGAAGTGCATTCATTGTCACCTTGCACTTTATGATCAAAGTTGACCCTCTATCATAAGGGAGACTATTGGTCAACTGATGTTTGTTACGTCTTTAATTTGTTTCTGATTTACTGCTTAATACTTAATTTAGTCAATTTGAAGAGAAATTTGAGGAGATGAATGGGGTCGAGGTGCAACCAAGCATCCCTTCAACATCAACACTTGATGAGAATACTTCTGCGACACCAGCAGCCGAGGAGATAAGAGCAAACGAAGCTGACCTTCAAAACCTAGAAGCTCAGAGAATGTGCTCAGACACAAGTACATCGCAGGATTTTGTGAGTGGAATCTTGAAGATTGTGCCAGACGTTGATGTAAGTTAATTTTACGGAATGGTATAATATTATTTGATTGAATATTCAAAGATGCAGATTGATATGAACTAATGAAATTCATGACATTTTTAGAATTGCTTCATATCACGCACATTGTTTTCCAATAGCAACAAAGTCACGCTTTAAAAAATAGTGATCATTGCAAACAAATTTAATGACACTAGAAAGCACGAACAATCTTTACCTTTTTTTGTTGTTGAAAAGTTACAGAGGACAGGATTGCTTTTCTCTTGTACAAGTTGCTCAACTGCTAAATATGCTTGTTTTGACTTTTGCAGAACGATTCCGATTATTGGTTATTGTCAGATGCTGATATAAGTATCACTGATATGTGGAGGACAGATCGTATCCTAATTATCGTCACTTTCTGCTTCTTTTATGTGATTTTTTTAGTTTTTTCATGAGATGTATTATACAAAATTCCATGATTCTCGACTATAGCTGGGGTTAACTGGGATAGCTTGAGCACAGTTCCCGAAGACTATGCGTTGCCTAATGTTAGCATACCACCGGCCCAAACACCACAGCCTGAACAAACTGAAATGCCTTCTATAACTAGCACGACAGGGAATTCAAGTGGATTTGGTGGTGATCCACAATAAAGGCTCATGATCGTTGTAAAAGAGGAAGACGTTGGAAACCCAAGTCCTGAGAAGAGTGCTTATATCATTTCTCGTGCTAGCATTCTTTCAATTACCTCGAAGGTCTTACAGTTGAACCAAGATCCTTAAAAAGTCCACATGGTGCCAGACAATGGAGGAAGGAGGTAAGTGGATCATTGTATAATATTTGTTTAGATAATTCCTGTAATAGCAATAATCCAATGAGTAAATTTCAGTCAGATTTAATCGCTGTATATGATCAAATTTGTTGTAGTATCTTGTCATGACATATAGATAGGCTGTTGTGCATAATCCTTCCAAATTAGATGCAGAGTTTGACTTTGAAGTTCCCTATTATAGATACAGTCATGTTTCTGCATACGAGGTCAACTCATGTAAGACTACCTGGTAAACTTTTCTTTCGTACTTGTTTGAGTGTACTAGGGAGGTAACACTGTCAAAAATGTTTCATTTGTATGAAGACTAGTGAGAAGTAAATCAAGGATACTATAATGATCCACATTGGACTATTTCTCATGATTTTTCAATTGATATAGGGGGTTTGTTACCATTTTGCCCGAAAGTTATAGTCCATGGTCCAAATGCAATCTATTTTATATCACCCCATAATCAAGTTCAGAAATTCACCACAAACCCAATCTATTGGGTTCACTTCCATTTCAAGCATCTTTTTGCACTATCCATCCAATTGAAGTTCATGCTCCACCATCAATTTGAACACAAAACATTCAACATTGATACCACTTGATGTAGGGAAATGAAACTATTTTTTTCAAAAGCTATCTGATGCACTTTTCTTTGGTACTTGTTTTGAGCATCTACACACTGATGGAACATTTTGCCACAATTTTCTTTTGAATAATGCTATATGTGCATCAATCATGATATACATTAATGTGTATTAATTAATCCTGAATAGATATAATAGTATATTTCTCTCTTTTTCCTTTAAAAATATTATTATATATCCTCTAATCTTTTCTTCCCAACATGCTTAATAAAAGTTCTTTTCGTTGATCGGAAGGACAAAAATTCTTTTACAATATCAGTATTGAGCATATATTTTGATATTGGATTAAAGATTAATTACCAATTTGCAAAATTAGCTGTTGTTCTTTTGTCCAAAGAAAAACCCAAGAAATTTTCCAAAAGAATTAATCAAATTATTTATATCAATCAACAATTGATTATAATCCTATTTAGTCATCGCTAATACTCTTCTAATCCATACAATATTCCAGCATGTTTTTCATGCCCACGATCCACAAAATAAATATCCCTCATTTTCTGAAATGAATGCCACGTCAGCAAGCTATCTGAACCGGCCTGATGACACTTTCCGACAACCCGGTTCACATCCAACGCCCGGGCCACACGGTCCAATCCCCCGTACAAACTCTCACAGAACCGCATCAAGTATTTAACATCGTAAATATTATTCCCGAAGAAGGCCCTGAGAATTTCAAAAAAGTCCTTCAGCCCACTAGGCAACGCGCGGCGAGTGAGAACCTTCACCAAGTACCCGAAATCATACGCGCTGTGAAACGTAACCCAACTCACTGATTCGTTGCAAACCAACCCGGAACTCATCATCAACTCTGCAAATAACGCGGAGTCGATCCCCGATTCCCGGTTCTTCTCAAAATCAATCCCGTGGTTCTTCAACAACTCAATGGAGTCCGGAGCGAAAGAGTCACGCGAGACATCGAAGTCGGAGAAATTGAACTGCCAGATGAATCGCTGGTCCGAGCCGAGATCTGGGAGGTTCCCGTCAGCGTCGGTAAGAGTAAGCCCAAGCTGGATCAAGTTCAAAACGTCAACGTTTGACTTGAGTGTCTGGTAGTGATCTGAAGGTGACGGTCTACGTAGGCCGTGCCTAAAATTGTTGGCCGGATTGGGTTTGAAGATAACTCCGGGGAATTCCGTGTCCATGGAAATAAATGGGTAGTCGTCAATGAGATCCGTGATCAGTTTGAATTCCGATTCAACATTTTGACACCAGACTTCTCGGATCGTTATCGGTTTGTGAGTATTATTAGGAAGATTCATGGTTGCAGAATTCCAGTTCAAAAGAAAACTAGAGAGAAGCGCTTGTAGTTGTTTACAGTAGGGATTGGGTATTGTCATGTTATATAGGAAGAAATATGGAGGGTGGATGATGTTGCTTAGAAAGAGGCAGAGGGTCCAAGTTCAATGCATTCATCAATGAGTCAGTGTGTTTGTAACGGAAGATGATGGAGACAGACTCGGTCCAAATACACGGCTGGGGTCAATTTATTTTGGTAGAGAAGTGTGACTTCATGTTTGGCAAACTGTAAATTGGACTTTTTATTTTCATGGATTGACAACTTATTATTCATTATGGAAATTACACCATCATTTGCTTTTCAATTTATCATTTCAATAAACCATTTTCTTTCAAAAATCAGGTGTATCTCACCCCCTCACCCACCAATCATCGCCACCATGCCGCCCTCTGCAACCACCATTTCCTCAACGCTGTTGTTGCAACAACACTTTTTTCGATGCACCTCCTATGGCCAGACGTGATAGAGAAAAATGGAGAGAAATTAGGGTTTGGATGAGGATCTGGGAGCGGAGGTCTTTAGTACAATTTATGAAATAGCAAGTCCCTACTTAAAATTTCAGATCAATTATTATTGGTGGTGGTGGTGGTGGTTGCAGGTGGTGGAGTGGGGTGAAGAATATTTGTGATCAATTATTTGGATGATCATGACTAATAAAATGGATAATTTGTGATTAATAAATAATGTGTGATCGATAAAATGGATATTTGTGATTAATAAATAATATAAGATCTTAAAAAAATGTGTGGTTGTAACTAAATTTGTAATTGTGACTCACAATTTGTATCTTTGTAATTGTAACCATAATTTTGTGTTATCGTAACATTGACATATTATTAGGCACAAATGTAATCACTTGATTTTTGGAACTTCTTTACAAGTTTCTTATTTTTGAAAGCGTATCTTAAAACCTTTTGTAATTATTTATTCCGTCCTTATTAATTTTTATTCACATATTCTCCGAAATTATATTTTAAACGCTCTCAACTAATGTTACATGATAAGTTAGAGAACAATTAATTTTAATTATATATTTCATAAAATTCACTACTTTTCATCCATATGCTATCAATTTTTATTAAAAATTCCTAAAAATCTAATTTTATCATTTGTCTTTCATTCTTCCAAAACTCTTTTTTTTTTCTACATACACAGTTTCAATCATACATTCACAAAATAAAATATTCTACACGTAAATTCAAAAAAAAAAAATATTCTTACTTTTTAACTATGTATTTTCTCAAAATTCACCATTTAAAATAATATTTTTTACAAAAAATGACCACCAAACAATGACTAAATAGCTATGAATTAAGAGCAGTGCTACATGTACAGAGGGGGAGGGGGTGGGGGTGGTTTGATTTACATACACTCACACATGGGGTGGGTGGGTAGATAATTTTTTTTATTTTTTAATTACAGTGAAATCCACCACTGTGAGAGGGTGTAAAAACCCTATAAACCTCATTTCTGTACATGAGGATTTATTCATGAAATAAAAACGCGGTATTGATCTATTTACCCTACAAAATAATTGCTAATAAAGAGTCTTTCAATTGTGGGGTTGACAGGAACATAATTTATTTATATTTTAATTTAATTTAATTATTTAATAAAGCAGGAAATAATCAGGAAAATTCTCACTTGCTGATTACTTCGGCTTTCTCCTAGGTCCCACCATCATGGTATTGACTTTGACTTTTAGACTCTTTCAACAAAATCTTAAATAGTTGTAATAAAGTAGATTGTTTGGACGAAAACGCAAATAATGTGTTTCATATTTCATGCCAAATAGCTCCCATGAGCCGCAGGCCGCGACGGGAGAAGATAAAATTATTATTATTATTTTTTTTTTGTGTAATGTTCTTCTAATTTTTATTACTATCACTATAAAATAAAAGAGGCAAAACATTGACACACCACGTGTCACGATTTCCTATCGTCGTCAAAATTCAATTTTATTTATTTTTCGCCGTTTCCCCCACACGCTTTGCTTTTTCCATTTCCCCCACAAATCTGACACGCCACTCCATCTTTGCTCTTTGTTCATTTTTCCAGTCAATTAACCATACCTCTTTACTCCTCCGTTCCCCACATTGACCCCGTAAGATTTCTCATTTCTTCTTCTTCCGTTCTTCTCTCTGCTCTAATTTTGTCAAGAAATTTCTGTTTGACCATCCCAAGATTTTTTTTTGCGGGGTTCGAAGTTCTCATTGTCTGACATATGAGATTGAGAAAGAGATTGCTCAAAATAATGATTGAAACTTCGGCCTCAGAAGAAAGTGGAAGAAACTAATAAGGTAACATTTTCTGAAATCACACCCTCCGGATTATACTGTATCTGAGTATAATTGTTCGTTTTATTTATTTCCATATAATGGGTTTCATTGACTTGCAGCATATGTCCAAAGAATGTTTTATGCCTATAACTGTGGAAGAAGGGGCTGGGGTTGCTTGGACTTTGTCTAATTCCAATAGGTATCTTTTGTTGTAATACTTCATCTTTAATTGGATTCGATTTCTGTGTATCAATTCAATTGCTGTGCATTTTGTTGCTGCTCAATTTATGCAGGAGAAAGGTTTTGGCGAGTCATAAGAATTCTAATATTGATATCACTTGAGAAAAATTGCAATGTTTAAAACCAAGTGCATGGTTGAATGATGAGGTAATTTTGTCTTTTTTTTTTTTTGTGTGTGTGTTGTTGAGAAAATTGAAAAAGATTTTAGTTAGCAGTCAAAACTAAAGCAAGATGGTTGTGATGATTTTTATCTGCTCTAGTTTCACTTTTCTTGCTTTGCAGGTCATTAACTT
>CAIGRT010201509.1:306-16008 GCA_903798405.1 Fraxinus platypoda | reverse complement strand
GGTCCACCTCGGTTTAAAAATGTTAAATAAACTGAGGTGGACCCCCCCCAATGTGAGTGGTTGTCAACCTCGGTTGTACAACTAGCATGGTCCTCCTGATATAGGCCTGTTCAAATCCAGACTCAAAAACGACTAGACCCTCCTTTAAAGCTATATATTCGTCTAATGATACATTAGCTACCACACCACATCTAAATTTGTCCTCCCTTCATGAAATCTCCTTGATTCACAGAAACGATGGCCTCAAAAAATTCACAAAGCCTGTTTGCAACACTTTTTAAATGAACTTATACAACTCCTAACCAAACTTTTAAGACAAAAATCTCTCAGCTTCTATGAATTTCCCTTTCTGAATTAAGGCACAAAACCACCCCATTTTAGGAAAATTCCTTAAAATCCTTCAAGAGACCCTCTAATGATATCCCAACAATACTGAGACACTCCCAACGCGAAACCATTCTTAGAATGAGAAAAGCAAAAGGGAAGTCCACTTCCCTAATTGCATGATAGACTCTATTGTAGTACAGTGAGTTGATCCTCCCTAGATCTTGAACGAAATATTAATTGCTTACTTCCGCCATGTTTTTGTATCTTTCGGGTTTCCAAAAACAGTATGTACATCTAAGGAATTAAAGGACGTTCCTCTTTCACTATCTGTATTCAACTCGAAAGTACTTTATTCTTGATTTCATACTTAGCATATAGAAGGTGTGATATCCTTCATGAATTTTATAAATAGTTTGATTATAAAATTTTCATTTAATAGAAAAAAAAATAAAAAAATCATCCAATAACTATGAACTAATAAAACCCATATAAAAACATGAACATCGGGTTTCACTGGCAATAAACTCACATTTTCTAGACTGCACAAGTCAATCAGAGCTTCAAACAAATCCTCCAATCTTGATGTTTCATTACTAATCTGCAATGGTAATATGAAGTGACGCACAAATAGTAACAACAAACTAAGCCTTAATCTCAATCAAAAGTGATCAAAGAAGAATCATGATAAATTAAATTAAGAGTGCTAATCAGTTATATTGTGAGGAATGAAGATTCCAACTTCCACAAGCAAAGATGAAATAATAGACTGAATTGTTAGATGATGAAAAACTGATGTCGGAATTCTTCTGAATTTTATTCTCATATTTCCTTAATGGAAGTTCAAAACATGAAAGGAGTGTGTACTTCGCAACCCATGTTATTATAGTCCATACTCATACAAATACCTCAATAGATTTTTACCTTTCTTATTTCAATAGTAAATTGCAGAGTATGTTGACAGGGGGGTGAACCCAAGTTCACTAAATATGCAGACAGATTAAGCGGTAGAATACTTCAAGTGAAACAGAAAAATTACATCACATGCAAGACCAAAATGAGTAAAAATACCTACTATAGCCATATTTTTCCAGCTAAAAACAGCATAGACCCCTCTCTTGGTTTCCCAGTAAAAGGAAAAGTAACTTATCCTCCCTGAAGCTTTACAGAAGACCTTCCCTCAAACTTCCCAATACCACATATGGCAACTTTTTTCCAAGGATCATCCCGTGGGTTCCATTTATCCCTCCTTCTATCAAATTTTAAGAATATCTTCTATCATTTGAGTTATTATGTATTTCTGCTGTTTTTTTTATCAATTTTTAGACAGAGTAACCATTACATTTTTTTATTCGACACTCGAAATTTCTTATAATTTCAGAAGTTGGACGGTGATAAAGATGACACTTTGTGGAAATGAAGCATTATGTTAAGAAAGGTACAAAAGACTGACAGTAGAATATTGCAGGATAACTTGGAAATACAAATGCGGATAAAAATCTTGTGATTGTGAAGATGTTAAAAGGAAATATAAAAAGATTACTAAAGCATGGACGAGCAAAATGCACAATTGTATTTTTTTTCCCCTCTTTTTTGATAAAGCACAGATGGTATGCAAAGTAAAGAAATGTCTTATCCATTTTTTAAATGTGTCAATAGCATGTTGAGCAAATCGCCTCCGTCTCCAAGTTGAACATATGAATGATGCAAGTATAATATAAGAATAGTGGATAAAGTCAAAGCTTAAAACTTAGAATTAGCTCATGTTTTTGGAGCTTGTCTGTCTAAAAGATACAAGCATTCAAAATACCAGCATCAGTAAGCATTTACCTTTGTCAACAGAGTAAAGATGTGATACTTTGGCAGTTTCGATGGAATCAGCAGGATGCCATCGATCTGGCAAATTATCATCAGAGGCATTTTGAGGAGAGTTCACTTTTGTTTTGTCGGGCTTGCTCGAGTTAAGGTATCCAAATAGAACTTGAAAATCTGCTTCACAAGTTGCGAGCAACTTTGGAACCAGAAATCTCCCAACCGTTTGGCCACTTGAGGAGTCCACAAACCAAGCAACTTTTGTGAGCACCAAGAAGCAGATATATCATTCGTAGCAGCTATATTGGTCGGTTCACTAGTTTTATCTGTGTGGACTCCAATGGTATTACAAGCTGATGAGTAAATCATTTAACAAAAGCAGAGAGATTATAGTCAGAAAGTTGGGAATAAATAAGAAGGTGATAACACTTATTTATCCTTGACCAAACGCTCACCTACATTTAGTCCAGGGGCCACTCAGCATATTCGATAAATTTGCATTCTGACGTTCTCGAGATATCCCAGGATCAGCGGGAATACTAATAATGTGATCCCTATCACCATAATAATGTCATTTATAAATTATACAATAAAGGCAACATATTTAATGTTCAACAAACATGAAAAATAATATCAAAGAAAGAGTCAATCTTGACTACTCTTTGTGTGGAGCTACCCTACTGCCTGTAAGGGACATCCTTGATGATCACTCAACATTTACCAATCATTTATGAAATTCGTCGCTCTATGCTTTGGTGCTGGAATCTAGTTTCATAGAAGTCAAATTGGTGTTGGAACTTGGTGAGTGGACGTGAAGGTAATTTCCATAGTATGTGTGACACAAAATTAGTTTCTCGATGGAACTGCTTTACTAAATGAAAGTGAAGTATGAGTTTAACAGGCTGGTAGAACACAGAGGTAGCATGATGATAACAGAGTCATGGCTGGATTAGGCTGGCCACTGGTTGTATGTCCTAAAGGTGAGTTAATCGCATTACGTTTGTCTGACTAAATCAAGCTATATATTCTCTTGTTTTACTTGATATCATCTCAATCTTTAGGTGAGAAAGAATGTCAAAAGCAGGATATTCCTATTTCTGGTTTCTTAATAATCGAGTGGCGTTCATCATCCTATTCCAAAATAAATTGAAATGTTGCCCTTGGTACTTCAACGGTTTCTCATTTCATCATTGGGTTGAATTTCTTTTCCGAAAAAGGAAAATAGCTTTAACATCATGTAAACCAAAGATGTGGTTTCATAATGGCTTACAGTTTCTAACAGGGTTGCTAGAAAATTAGGATATTTTGAATTAAATAAGAGAATCAAACACATAGAAACTGCAATCTGAAGCAGCTATCTCATCGACCAGAAAGCGCACACATGCGTCAAGCCTATGGCTTTCTAGTCAATCATATATTGCGTCGTTGACCAGAAAATTAGGATATGTTGAATTAAATAAGAGAATCAAATACATAGAAACAGCAATCAGAAGCATCAAGTCTATGGCTTTTTCCATGCTCTAAATCTGGATATTTTAAGGGCAGGACATGAAAAGGCTATAGACTTGAAATATAAGCTATTGATATAAACAAAATGAGATTGAAATTCCAAATTATTTGCTTGATGAAACTCAGCATCTTTTGCTTCAATCCTTGGACATACAAGTTTCAGCTGCTCCTCTTTTTTGTATCTTTCCTCTCTAAGCTCCGAGCATTCTTTCTCCTGCAGCCATTTAAAAAAAAATTAAACGGCCCAAACCACTACCAGCCCAATCCAAAAAATTAAAAACATCCAGCCTCATCCAGCCTCCAGGACCATCTCAATTCGTTTTCCTCCAGGCTCGACCTCCGCCTCTGCGTGCGTCTCTCCAGCTAGAGCCAGCCTCCATTTCAATTCAAAACATTAGGGTCGCAGCTCGGCAGCTCCAGCCTCCATTGACTCCGCAGCTGTTCCTGTTCGAGCCCTAGACCAGTTGACCAGCTGCTTCGCCTCCGTGCCGGCGATTCTTCTTCTTCTTCATCCTTGATTCTTCAACAATCGGCAGCAGTAGTAACCTACTGTAAGTCTGTAACTAGCGTGGGTCTTTTCGAATTTCGATTATTACTATGTTTTGCGTATACGGTGTCGGTATGCATAAACCGTTTGGGGTTTGATTCCTTCATCGGCGTTTTATATGACTTTGGAGTTTTTGAATGCATATTTGTGATTTGATTGTTACAATTGTGTAGAACTGTAGATTGAATTTTGCAGTGTGTGTTTTTGAGATTATTGCTTAACTGGTTAATTTAGATTCCAGTGCTCTGCTTTGTTCAATCACCTTTTTATCATAAAATTATTGGATACATTTGTGGGAAAAATTTTGTTCTCTAGTTGTATGTGACCTTACTTACGGATAGATGCACTTGAATGACATAGCTTATCCTCTACTGAATAACATTATGGTTAATTTGACCTCTTAGAAGAATTCCTCCTCATTTTTAGTATTGTCGTAATATTGTTTTATATTTTTATCATCGTTAAATTCATAACCAAAAACTCGACATTTAACATCGATAAATTGTGCCCACACTAAGTTACTTTCCTGGCTCTGCCCCTGCCCATAAAATATCATCAATGTAAACAAAATTTGTTACATCTATAACTAAGTATACAATCCAGGACACTCATAAAAAACATACAGAGACAAACACTGTCTGTTAACCTAACCTTAAGCGTATCAATTTCTTGCTCTTTGGGATTGTGGGTCACACGGGAAATAGGTGGGGCAGCGATAAACGAGTCAAAATTGTCTCTTTTGGGGGTGATGTCGTGAACGTGCTGGGACAACTCTCGAGGAGAAGAATAGCTTATTTCATACTGCGCCGCCGTATGCGGCGGTGGAGGCAGCGGAGGAGGAAGTGGAGCTTGGGTGGCCCTCGTGGATAGGGCTATTTCTTCGGCTTGAACAAGCTGGTTGTCACGAGTTGAACTTCACCTCGTAACCTCAAGCTTTCAACAGATCAAATATGGAGTTCCTTCATCTGAATGAGCTGAAATTATAACCAAATAAAATGGAAAAATAGAATTGGGAGGGTAAAACGATAAAAATAAGAAGAATTAGAGAGCGAACACTATTAACTGAATTTCACAGGAATCAACGACCCACAGATCTTCGCACATGGATGTATATATACACTCCTGGTGGAAATTGTGTTTCACAAAAAAGAAAGCAGCAAAAAAGTTTTCTAACTAATACATTTATTTGGAGTACCGTTTGAATTAAACACATACGACGCCGTTTTGCATTTTAAATAGTTACTCTGTTGGTCCTTTTTCCTCCGATCTGGTTTTCTTCTTCTCTTTTGCAGCTCTGTTCCTTCTCTTTCCCCAGTCGTTTCCCCACGTAACAACTAGGAAGTCGGCGTCCCATTCTTCCACTTCAAAATCCTCACTCGCCATTTTCTTGTGCTCAAAATTGCCGTGCACTATGCACCACCATTCAGCCTTTTTTAACACGCCGTAAGGCACGGCCTTGGCGCAAGTCAAACAAGGCCACTGCCTTGTGCCTCAAACTTCAAGGAGCCTCGTAGAAAAAAGAGGTTCAAAAACCGCCCTAGTTCAAAACCCTTCAAACCCCTTAAAAAAAAATTAATGTGCGCGTATAAGAGAGGAAAGGAAGAGACTGTGAAAATTGAAATCTATTTCTCTCATCATCTTCACCAAAAAATCCATTAATTCCAAATTTTCCACACATAATTGTTGCATCTTTATTCCGTTGAAGGTTTTCAAAAAACTCAAAGGTAAGATTGATATTATTATTCTGTCTTTGGTTTAAAAATATTTATTTATGACATGACAATATTTTGTTCTTGAATCTTAGATATTTGATTTCGGGTTGAAAGAGTTTATGTGAAAAAAAGTTGAAAATATTATCATTGGCTTTGAATCAATTAAAACTTTTGAAATTAATGGAGTTTTGGTTTAATAGACTAGGTTTGATTTTCGAATTTCCATTTTTTTAAATTTTTTTAACACACAAGAGAGTTTAGAGATGTATTATAATTTCTTTGTTAATAATTTGGCTTCGAATTTGCGTTAAATTCGTGAATATTTTGTTTTTCATCACTCATTTTTTTTAATCAATCCCAGTTTAACTCATTTTTTCTTAGTTCTCACATCTGTTTAGCATTTTCAAGTGTTTTTAAGTGTTAAAATATTTGTGGTTTTCGCTTCTTTAGTGTGGGTGAAGCCGTAAAGGTGCTATAATGAAACATAATTTTAATATTCATGTCAACTACATGCAGCAGAAATTTGCATATATTAAGTTGTCCGCTTAGGTGATGATTGGCTTTGCTTTGACCTCTTTTTCTCTGTATTTAGAGAATATTCAACCATTTGCTTGGTGTTATACTTGATTTTATTTGTTTACTGTTTTTTCAAGAACTATGATATATTCTTCGGTCTTTATCAAAACAACATTATATTGTCCTGAAGTGGCCAAAACCTATTAAAACGTCAGAAAATACATAATTCTTCCAACTTTGGATTGACTAGTCGTTTGAGAAACTATACTAAAGACATACCTTAAATATAGATGTAAAAGGACTTCTTGTTTGGGATTTTGATCCTGTAAGTAGCCGAGCCAAGGACAAAAAGTATAGAAATCAATATCATTGCAGTAGAAATCAATATATAAGTATTGTTATTCTTGTAAAAAGATTATGTTTAATGTCTCTTAATAATTAGTCGCCCGCCTGGGGCTCAAAGTTCTCGGGGCCAGCCTTGCGCCCACGCACACTACACTACACAAACAACAAAAGCAAACTGTCATCCGTTTATCCCTCAGGCTACATAAATGGAGATTGAAGAAGCTTCCACTTCGTCAAGACCCTCTTCCTCTTTGCCGTCGCTTGAAGATTGCATGAAGCTACTGAGAGGAGAAAATGATTCTCAAAGGCTCGCTGGCCTACTCTTGGTCACCAAATTCTGTGACAAGGACAATCAACAAACCGTTCACAAGGTCTACGATGCTGTCGGCCCCAGCTTCCTCCACCGCCTCTTGCTCACCGGTACTCGCCGATGAATTCTAGTAATTAATTATTATTTTTTTAAAAAACCTAAATTTTCAATATTTATTTTTTGTGGCAGGGATGGGGAAGGGGGATGGTGGAGGAGATAATGCTAATAGGGAGGCTTACTTGCAGTTAGCCGTGACGATGCTGGCAGCCTTCGCTAGGATTCCTGAGATTGCTGTGAGTGAAGAGATGGTTTCAAAAGTTCCTTTGTTTTTGGAGGTTATGTCAAACATGTATGTAAAATGTTATTCGTTTGAAGTTTGGACTTTATTCTATTTGCTCAATGCTCATCATATATTAGTTTCCTTCTGGATAATCTTTTAGCCCCAAACAAGTTTAAATAGTGCTTCTTGTAGTTGATTATTGTGGTTAAAGTCTTACTATGGCGGTCATCGCAGAACAGGATCTTTTAATGCTTCAATCTCAGTTTTCCGAGACAGGGTATTAGCAAAGAAATACTATGCCATAGATACTGTCACATAATTACAAAAATATAGAAGTACCGAGTATGCATGGAATTAGGGGATAGCTGGTTTGAGCTTGTATAATCCATGACTGTGCTTTTGGGATGAGATGAAGAGGAGTAATCTCTTAACGAAGCAATTTGTCTCTAATTTTGCATCGTTAGACATACCATATGTTCCCAACTAATATTTTGTCCACTTTATTCTTGAGGTTGTATCTGACTCTCAGCATGTTGTAGCTGAATATTGGTAAAATGTCTAGGAGATCTTGTTTATTCATTTTTTTTTTCTTTATTTACTTCTCTTAATCAATGAGCTATTGTATGCATCGAGGAAGCCAAGTATACTTACTGTAAGGAGGAAGCATATCTTGTATGATATAGATCTGTATTAATTTGATTTTTGGACTGGACTTGCAGCTTCATGTGATTCATCTATGGTCTTTTACGATATAGATGATGTTTCGACTTGCAGGTCTAGTTCAGCTTTCATTGAAGAGTGCTATGAATTTCTATTTTTGGTGTCATCTGCTCATGAGGAAGGAGTTGTAGCATTATATGAATCAGGAGGCATGAACATACTGGCATCTCAAATGCCCACTTTGCCAGAGGGTATCTAGCATCAATCCTTTCTGAAAATTATTGCCTAGATGAACCATTAATAAATAAAAATAAAACTTCTCCCTATCAGGCTGATGGATATTGTGATGCAGATTGTACCGAAGAGTAAAAAGAAAAATGCTCTTATTTTAGTTTTGAAAATAAGTAATAGATTTTGGTTTATTTTCTTACCACGTTTATCAGTTTGAAGAAATTTTCAATATTAATTTGTTCCGAAACTCTTCCAAAAATTCTTCTCTTCCTCTCTCTTCTTTCTTGTCTTGTTTCTCTTTCCCGTTCTTCATTGTATTTTGTATCTTATTATTTCCATATGTTGTCTCAATTTTATTATACGGGAAATAGTAAATTTGATACAATACCCTGATGGAGCTATACAATTTTGGCCATATAGTTTTTCAAATAGTTTTATTGGAGGATGATGACAGATGAGAAACTTATGAAAGTAGTAGTTTCTGATTTTTGTGCAAGTAGTTTTGCTTTGATAAGATTTGAGTTACTAAATTTCTTAGGTTCTCATACAATGGAGCTTGCCATGACACTTGTTCAATTGATGATAAGCAAGCTACCGGCAGAAAAATTCTATGTTGAACGTCCATCTGAGCTGTCAAAGATGGTGAGCTTCCACGTGCTTAAATTCTTTTTCTTTTTGTGTAACTCTGATACAATTTGATTGTTATATTTATATTTTAAGTCAAGTGGGGAACTTCTATCTTCCCTGTTTCAGGTTGCTGCTATAGCAAAACAATTTGCTGTGCTGCACAACGCTTTGAAGTTTGAAGCGCTTCACCTCCTCTCTGCTATTCTATCCTCAAATTATTCTGTATGAAAGTTTCTGTTGATACACATTCTGTGAAAGAAATATCTTCAAGATTTTTGTAACATGCACTTATAATTTTATCAGTAAAAGTCTTTCCTAAATTGCTCTTGCTCCCTGATTTCTGGATTAAAAATGGTAGTTTGCTCCTTGCCATCTATTTAATCTTTGGCCCTTTGACCATCTAAAGAGACATCTTTTCTTTGTTATTGCAACCCCTACCTTGGTCGGTAATTTTTAGTTCAGTCTTTCACTTTCTTAAATTAAGAACATATAACAATTTTGTCAACAGAAAAAAAAAAAAAAAATTAACCGTTGCCTTCATATTTGTACCTCACGTGTGAAACAACACCAAAGCTAATAGCTCTATTTTTTTCAATTAAAGCCATTCAGAGGTAGGCAAGAGACTTGAATTGGGGGGTGGGGTGGGGTTTGACACTGCCTCCTACTCTAGCATATTGATATGAGAGTTATTTCGGGTGGGGGGGAGGGGAGGAGGAGGGAATAGCTTGTGTTATATGTTGTTTCGATGGTACTACGGGTGAGATCAGGACGAACTCATTGGATAATTGTCATTGTGCCATTGATTTGACAGTTGAAGAATCTCATGTTATAGTATCAACTTACATTTATATTAGATTTTTTAAATTATTAATCTCCCTACTATTTAAAATCGCTTTCAAGTTCTAACTTAGTTGGTGGTTGTTCTATGCCTAGCGGTTGACTGATATTTTACTTGCCTGACTGACCGCATTTATCTTACAATTTATACATAAAGAATCTCATTTTGGCTTCTTTTGATATGTAGGGATTTCTAAATGTTGCGCTTCAGTCAATGGCGGGTGATGATTGGTCGACTAACATACGCATTGGTATTGTTGCTGTTTTGCAAAATCGAGTTGGTATGTTTTACTTATATGAATGAAGTAAGCTTTTTGTTGTGAAGGCTGATACAGGATTATACTTTTTACATGAGATTGATGATTTATGAAAGGCTACTGCTTTATGTAAGGCTATAGTTTTCTTTTTTCTCTGCTTCAAAATTAAATTTGCCTGTTTGATGAGGGCCATCTTAGTCAATCAGAAGCCGAGTAGCTTCACTGCAAGTAGTTTTTTTGCAGTTGTTGTTTGGCTATCTTTTGCAAATTTGATGGTATTTTTTCACCAAGTGAGAAATTTTTAGCAAAATGCAATTAATGCTCTGTGTTGCTTAACAACTATAGCATCCTCGATGAAGCTCATTTGCCATTTATGTGCAGCACCTGCTGAAAAGCTTCAAGCTCTTGTTCTTGCTGAGCATGTCATATCCATTGTTGGTGAGGAATGGCTTATCAGCCCATTGAATTTGCCCAATGTGCAAGGTTCTTTTCCTGCTGATCGGTGAGTAGTTAAAGACTTAAAGTGACCTTTGATGGGTTCCTTTTTTATTTCTTCTCTAAACATCCTCGCAGGGTAACCTAGAAAATTCTGCTCTATTTTCTTATTACAGGTGTATACTGCTTGTTTTGGAGTCATCTAGAGTAGAAATTGCTGTTCTCCTTAATGAGCTTGCATATCTGAAATATGAAGCCTCCGAGAATTCCTCGTCTGATGCTGAAACTTTTGTGGCAAAGCAAAGGAATCTTGGTGTTGCCTTTTCTTTGGTGGAAAAGATTATTAAACTGATCTCAAAATTAGGGGAAAGTGAAGGTACTTGATCTTCACTTTTCTAAGCTGTGTTTGTCAATGTTTGCGTGTTAGCACATATAGACTTTTCAATGGTAAATGCCTCCTGCTTCTTTAGATACATATAGGTCTTGTGCTCTGACTCTAGCTTCATTAAACAATATGTGATTAGTTTGCCAACTCTTTGTTACATCCTATAGTATCATGTTTATGTGGACTTATCAAGAACTGAGACACTCTTCACGTTTCAGTTCATGGGTGGCCCCACAACTTTCAATTCCCAATGGTCATAATTTTTACAGCAATGTTTTTTCTCAGTATCTCATGAGACTTAGTATTGTTTGGCTGATGATAAGTATGAACTAATGTGGATCCTTCTTCTACTGCAACATGCAATGCAATGGTTTCAATTTTATATAGGCGAGCTCTTAGATGGGCTTTTGAAATTTATTTGTGGATGAAGTATTCTGTCGCTGTACTTGTAACTTGTACCTAGAGTAGTTCAGGATTCGTGTCTACTTCAATTTTCTACATCAGAAAAGTTCTTATCAAGAGGTATGCTCTCTTATGCTGCATCTGATTTGTTGGAAATTATTTTTGCAGAGTTAAATTCAAATTCCATTATTAGTGAAAGCACCTTCATGAAGATCATCTCTGGTCTCAATGAGACTGTTGCTGTAGTTCTTGATTATTTGCAAGACGCCAAGGTATAAGTCTATTTGAACGGTAACTTATATTTGGACTTCTGCATTTACAATCATGTTTTTGCCAGGATCACAGGCAGAAGAAAGGAGATGACCTTCTAGCTTCAGTGAGGATAGTTGGGAGGTATGTTAACTTACACATATTGTCATTCTTACTTTGTTGTCCTCTCCTAGTTTTTGTTTCACTTTTTTTAGAACTGATTATCTAAGAACAGTTTCTGATATGCTCATACCTATTATTATTTCAGTTATCTTGCAGAAGCACCTAATGCATGCAACGAGAAGGTCAAGGAGCTTCTCAGCTATATGCTTTCAGTTGAAGGGGAAGACGAGCATAGGTTTGATAGATTTCATAATGTTATAAGTTATAGTTTGGGTTATTTACTTCTGTATATTTATTAATTGAAACTATTTGAACATGCTTTAAAATGGCAGTCCTTTTCACTCCATCTGCTTTTTGCTCCCCATGCTGTGTCAAATGACAATGAGGACTGAAGAATGTAAAGACATTGCTTCATCTGGAGCCCTGAGAGCTGTGAGTCAATGATTTGAAATGACTTGATGCACTCAATACATGTCCAATACAGTTGTCCATTTTGATTAGCCCAACACATATATAAAATATACCTTTTCGCAATAAACATTCATATAATTGTTCAAAAAATTTAGTTCTTCTTGTTCTCTTAAGAATATGAATACCAACTTCTTTTGCAGGTTGCTGGGTGCCTTATTTGTTTGATTGAATCAAACAGTAATGGTGATGAGGATGGTGGTACAATATTCTTGGCTTGTGATACGATTTTGAATTTCTTATTGAAGGTATTGCCATTGTGCTTCATACTGGACATAACAAGATATATATAATGCCTGTGGCATTTTCATTTTCTTTCTTACGTTAAATAATGCCTGCAACATTTTTCATTTCTTCTTCCTGAATAGAGGGAGCAAATTCGTTTTTCCTTGGATGATCCTAGTTTTGTCAAACTTTTGCAAGCTTTGTCACATTTGACAGGTATGCTCACGTGCGTTAATGCTCAGAAGAATGTTTGTTTTGACATTACATTTTCTATTAAAGAATAACTTTTATCTGAACGTTATAACTCTGTTACGTTATATTTCCTTTGACCTGTCTTTAGTATTATGGAAAAGGAAAGCTGATGAAGCTGTGTTGATCGAGCACTTGATTAATAAATATCCAAATGTGAATAAGCAGATAAAATGAAAGAAGAAAGTAAACTAGAGAAGAATGTGTATAGGAAAAGCAGAGCAATAAATAAAGGCTGTGGAGCGAGTTAACTAGATAGTTAATGACACGTAAATAGAAAAGGCAGTGACTTGAATCTTGTTAGTGGTATACATTAGTACACCATCAGGAACAAATTATGGATCTTTAGCATTCATAATGGAATGAATTTAGTTTTGGATATATTTAGATGGTTGTATCATTCAATGTCATCTTATTCCTCTTGAATCTTTAACAACTCTCTGAAATATTTTTTTACTTTACAATCAATGAATAAATTAATTGACCCTTTACTGGTTTAAATTCATCCTAAACGAATGAAGTAATATTTGAGACATTATATATTAATTATCAAAGTGCAAACAATCAATGAATAAATTAATTGACCCTTTACTGGTTTAAATTCATCCTAAAGGAATGAAGAAATATTTGAGACATTATATATTAATTATCAAAGTGCGAGGGAACTCGTATACTAACAGTGAGGCTTAAGCTTCCCTAGAGATACTAATTTGGGTTTTACACAGTTTTTGAGTACTATGAGTTTCTAGTTTTACACAAATGTCCTCTTTGTGCAAGGACTGCTAGGTCTCGTTACCTATCTGGAAAGAATTTTTTTAGTAGCATCACCATCCTTGCACATAAAAACAGAAAAGGAGCCTCATTAATTCAAAGCGTTGATGTGACATTGCAGGACATTAATGTTTTTTATCTGCTTTTGCTTTGACAAACTACCTGCTGATGTTTCTTACTGTATGTCGTGTAGTCCCTTTGCATTTTGTTTCCTTGTGGAAACAGTTGAAATATATAAATGTGCTATGCAGAGAAGAAGAACGATCCATCTTCTATTATGATGGCATCAAGCATCTGTGCGCTAATACTTGGTTCGACATCAGAGGAAGCTCTTCTACATCATCCTGATTTTGACATTGACAGCCTGATTAGTCTGTCACAGCTTATGAAGAAAAGTTTAGTTATATGTACTCCGGTAATCTACAAGATGCTTTCTCTTTCTTATTCTTTCTTCTATTGTATTTTTTATTTCTTTTCCTTTTTTCCCATTTCTTGGGGGATGGATTGTGATTCCCATTCGCGGATTTTGTTTTGCTAAGAATAATATGATCGAACATTTAAGGTTATGGTAGAAATCAATATGGAGTGTGCTTGATTCAATCAAGATTCAGCGTTTAATATTTTCCTAGTTAACTTTGAGCTACCGATTATTTAACGTTTATTCATTCTCTCTTTTACCAGCGGATGCAATGTAGGATTTAAATTCAACAATAATAATCTTCCAACATACCAAAACTAGCTGTTAGCCACCGGTAGTAGGGGATTTAAGGGGTTAAAGGCTACTCAATTGATGAATCTGACTAAAGATATCCAAAATAAGGATGACAAGCATTTCCAATCTTTCTCGCACTTCAGAAATTCTTATGCCGTGAAGTAAAATGATAAACTTTTAAGCGTTTTCTTGATTTGGATTAGATATGCTCTGTATATTTATAGCATTAGTGGCATCAAATATTTGACATTTAGCAGTCTCAAAGAATCAGGAATTGATGTGCATCTATTGGCAATAATCCAAGGTGAATAGTCTGCAGGGGTTATATTTCATAGGATTGCATACATAATTAGTGTTAGGTTCAAATATCTCGTTGCTGCCATTTTAGGTTCTTTTGCTGTTACTTTGGTTGACAATGCTTCTAAATGGTGTGGCAACAAAAAAGGAATTTCATTGTATGCGTGGTTTATTATAGAAAATATGTTACTCGAGAGTACATGCTAGTATTGCTTTTTTGTCTTGTGGATGCCTTACCAAACGAATTAATTAAAGTAACGATGATTTCTTTTTGTAGTGCTTGTCAAATACTTAATATGCACTTACAACATTATACTACCGTCTTCAAGCAGTTTGTTAATGAATTGATCTGATGCTCAATATTCCAGAAACAGACCCTAGCTCTTAATGAGTTATTCCTTTCTATTCTTTCTGTTGATATTTCAGTACAAATTTGTTACTTTATAATTCAGGATATAAGCTGTTAACATACATTCAAATATAATTCAGGATATGGGGTTTTAACTCTCTGTAATGTTAAACATAATGCAGGGTGTGATGTCTGATGATGTTAGCACGGAAGCAGATCTTTGTGAAATAGTTACTTCAGGTACTTGTTCAACTCTTGTTTCTTGGCTGAATTATGTAATGTTTAATGTGGCTCACTGGAATGATAACAATTAACTCCAATGCAGAATATTCATCTTGGGCAGATCGATTTCCCCGTATGAAAGAAGTAGTTGAGAGATGATTCAATTTTTCTTCAATAAATGTTTTTGGATCACTGCATCAGCAGCATTGTCTTTGAAATTCTCAAATCTTCATAGGATTTTATTATTTAAGTTAAGATTCAATTTTGTGTTTTCTAAAGCTTTTTCTCCTCTCCCTTTTTCAACTGTGGTATTAGCTCTTGTACATGTAAAATTGTTTTATTTATGGGGTGTTTGATGTACATTATTGAGAAAATAATGCATTTATGATATGATATGATGTGATGTGATGGAAAATATGTAGTTAAAAAATAAGGAAAAACTTTAGATTTACGTGTAATATTATTTTATTGAATAATGTGGTTGAAAATGAGTTTTGAAAAAAATTAATTTTTTTTAATAATGTGGATCAAACAAAGGCTTACGCTTCTCATACTGTTTGTTACTGAAATGATCAAAAGAAAAAAAGGGGAAATTGGATGAGCTCAAATGTGACTGTAACTGTGTTCTTTTTATCCCAAATATCGGTGGGACAAGTGATTAAGTGTGTTTTTGTCTCCTATTATTGTAGAAGAAATAGTGTAATGAATAGTATTTTTTGGAGAATGTGTGGTTGAAATTTAAAGTAACTTTATTGGTTTATGTGTAGAATATTTTATTGGGTGAATATGTGGTGGAGATTGTTTACTGTAGAAAATAATTTTTGGGATAATGGTAGACAAACAGGGGC
>CAIGRT010201506.1:0-11302 GCA_903798405.1 Fraxinus platypoda | reverse complement strand
CAATTTCACACTTTTATTCGGTAACTACTAAGTCAATGACCCCAAATCATTTGATAAATTGAAAACTTACATCTACATGCCCAAATTGAAATCGTCGACCACCGAGTCCAACTTCCTCTCTCTAATGCCCATCGAAGCTGTGACCTCCAACCATGACCATCGATCGTTGACCATTATAAATTTGTTAAAAAATTTAATTATGGTACGAAATCGAACCCGAACGATTCCATAATTATATTTGGACCGGACAATTCCATTTATTAAATGCCCAAAAATTTTGGTTCTGTTCGATTCTAAAGAGAACCGAACAGGATCGGACCATGTCCAGCCCTACTTGTGGACGTATGCACATCGCTGAACCACGTTAAATACTTATGTTGATTTCTCTATTTCACTCCTTTATTATTTTGCGTTTAACATCCAACAACTGGTATCAAAGCTTCAGGTCTAGAAGGCAAGGTTTTCGATTGCAAAATTCAACTTGATGAAGTTCAACGAATCTGAGAATTTTGGATTATGGCAGCGAAGGATGAAGGATTTGTTGGCGCAGTAAGGAATGGTGAATGTGCTATCTGGGAAGAAGTCAGAGGGCATGTCAGATGCCGATTGGGAAGAGCTCGAGGTGCGAGCATTGGGTACAATTCCGCTCTATTTGGCAGATGATATTATGTATTACGTCATGGATGTTGAGTCTCCAACGGAGGTTTGACTGAAATTGGAGAGTCATTATATGTCGAAATCTCTCGCGAACAAACTACATCTGAAGGAGCGGTTGTACAAGCTCAAAATGTTGGGTGGTACATATCTGATTAAACGCACAAATGTGTTTAATCAAATTATCAGCGATTTGTTGCAACTTGAAATCAAGTTTGATGATGAATATAAGACAATGCTATTGTTGTGCTCTCTTCCTCCCTCGTATGACTACTTGGTGACCATGTTGACGTGGGGTAAAGAGACTTTTTAAATGGAGGAAATCACATTAGCCCTATTGGCCTACAACGAGTGAAAATTGTGTACTGGCGAAAGTTTACAAGGTGAAGGGTAGATCGTGAAAGGCTACAAGGATCATGGGAGAAAGAAGGACATGGGTGATTCTTACAAAGGGAATACAAGATCGAAATTCAGAAATCAAAATAAGAAAAACGTCAAGTACTACAAGTGCTATCAGATGGATCACTTTAAAGGGGATTGTCCGAATAAGAAGCAAGGTGATGAAAAAAAATGTGATGGGTCCTCAAACTGGGCTAGTATTGTAGAATGAGACTCATATTCTGGAGATGGAGACATGCTATCAGACTCTACAGGTAATTTTGACAGATTACATGACTCTTGGGTACTTGATTCAGCTCGTTCATATCACATATATCCTCACCGGGATTGGATTGATTCATATCGTTTGGGTAATTTTAGATCTGTTATGATGGGTAATGATACATCATGTAAGGTCATTGGAATGGGATCCATAAAATTTAAAATGTTGATGGTGTGGTGAGGACTTTGGAGGATGTTAGGCATGTACCAGAATTGAAAAATAACATAATTCCCTTAGGCACTTTAGATATATGTGGTTATTCTTATAAGTCAGAGGGTGTGGCCTTGACAGTAAAGAAAGGGGCTACGATTGTGATGAAGGGTTAGAAATTGGCAATAAATATCTACAAATTACTGGGGAATACAGTTGTAGGTGGAGTTGTTATAGCAGAATCTAAGTCTCTCCTATGACATGCGACTGGGGTATATAGGAGAACGTGGTATGATTGAGCTTCACAATAGGAATTTGTTGAATGGAGTAAAACCATGCAAGCTGGATTTCTGCAAGTTTTGTATACACGAAAAATAGTCCAGAGTATAGTTCAAGATGGGAAGACACATGACAAAGGACATTCTTGATTATGTGCATTCTCATGTTTGGGGACTAGTAAGGGGGTTGTCTAAAGGTAGATCTCAGTATTTAATTACTTTCATTGATGATTTCTCAAGAAAAGTTTGGGTATATTTCAGGAAGCTCAAGTTTGAAGCCTTTGCCAAGTTCAGAATGTGGAAAGCAGAAGTAGAAAACTAAACAGGCAGAAAAATGAAGTATCTCAGGATAGACAATGGTACAGAGTACACAGATTTATAGTTTCTGAAATTTTGCGAGGAGCACGGTATTCAACGGCACTATACAGTTCGCAGGACACCACAACATAATAGTGTAGCGGATAGGATGAACGTAACAATTATAGAACGGGCAAGATGTTTGAGGTTGAATGCAGTGCTTCCGAAGAGTTTTTAGACAAAAGCTGTGAACATGTCATGTTACGTCATAAACAGATCACTACGAGCAGTACTGGATGGGAAAGTTGCAACTAAAGTCTGGACAGGTAATGAGTTGATTATTCTGGATGAGAGTATTTGGGTGTCCGATTTATGTGCATGTATCTAGTGATCAAAGATCCAAATTTGATCTGAATCAAGAAAATGCATTTTTGGGCTATGTGAAAGGTGTAAAATGGTACAAGTTCTGGGATCCAGAGGCAAAGAAGATGGTGATCAATAGGGGTACAGTCTTTGATGAAACATTCATGTTTAAAGCGCCTCCAGATGAAGAGAAACCTAGTTCAGAAGAGGGCAGTAGTAAGAGCCAAATAGTGCAAGTAGAGCTAGACAATGTTGACATGGAGATGCTCATAGAATGAACAGTTCTGGCTCAAAAGATGAATAGTATTATAGTATTGACACAGATAGACCACGTCGCACTATCAGGCCACCAGTGAAGTATGGATTAGAGAATTCAGTTTTTTATGCACTCATTACCAGTAATAGCGATCCTATAACTTTTTTAGGATGTCGTGGCTATGATGGAGGAAATTGAGTCATTGCACAAAAATGATATTTGGGATCCGAAGGAGCTTCCAGAGGGGAAGACACCGATATGGTGTAAGTAGGTATACAAAACAAAAGAAGCAATGCAGAAAAGGAAGGGGAAAGATACAAATCTCGCTTAGTAGCTAAGGGATACTCACAGAGTAAGGGAATAGATTATGATGAGATTTTCTCTCCAGTCGTCAGACACACTTCCATCAGGATTATCTTGGTAATGGTGACTAATTTTGATTTGGAGTTAGAGCAGCTGGATGTGAAGACCGATTTCCTTCAGGTGATTTGGAGAAGCATATTTTCATGGAGCAGCCAGAGGGATTATTGGAACCAAAAATAGAGAATCTTGTGTGTAAACTGAAAAAATCTTTATATTGGCTTAAGCAGTCTCCACGATAATGGTACAAGAAGTTCGACTCCCACATAATTTAGATTGGCTACAATCGCTGTGANTACAAGAAGTTCGACTCCCACATAATTTAGATTGGCTACAATCGCTGTGAGTATGATTGTTGTGTTTGCTACAGAGTTCTTGAGGATAATTCATATATTTTCTTGATGTTGTATGTGGATGACATATTAATTGTTGTTAAGAACATGAATGAGGACAAATTGAAGTCTTTGTTGAACAATAAGTTTGACATAAAATATTTGGGACCGGATAAAAAGATTTTTGGCATGGAGATCAACAGAGATATAAATGCCAAAAAATTATGGGTGTCTCAGAAAAATTATTTGAAAAAAGTGTTGGAGAGGTTTAGCATGTATGATGCAAAATCAGTGGGTACACAATTGGCAAATCACTTCAGATTGTCTAGTAATCAGTACCCTAAGAATGAAGAAGAAATTGTAGAAATGTCAAATGTGTCTTATGCCAGTACAATGGGATGTTTGATGTATACAATGATGTGTTCCAGACCAGAATTAACACATGCAGCCAGTGTGGTAAGCAAGTACATGGCTAATCCCGACAGAGAGTATTGGAGAACTATAAAGTGGATTCTCAGGTACTCGAGAAGTACAATGGAGTGTAGGATCATGTTTGAGAGACAACATGATGATGTTTCAATTTAGGAATACGTAGATGCAGATTATGCGGGTGACTTAGATGACAAAATGTCCCATATAGGTTATGTTTTCACACTTGCAAGTTGGCCTATATGTTGGAGATCAATGGTGCAGTCACTCGTGACATTATCCACAATTGAAGCAAAGTACATGAGGTAGCCAAGGAATTATTGTGGTTGAGAGGACTTGTCAAGGAGCTTGATATCAAGCAAGATGGAATGAAGTTGTATTGTGACAGTCAAAGCCCCCATCTTCTTAGCAAATAATCAAATTTATCATGCAAGAATCAAGCACATTGATGTGAGATTTCACAAGATAAGGGAGTTGGTTATTTCATAAGAATTATTGCTAGAGAATGTGCATACTTCAGAGAATGCAGCAAACATGTTGACAAAGCTAATCACAATGAATATGTTCAAGCGTTACTTGAACTTGATTATCACCCCTAGGTGTTAGAGACGATGTGTTCCAACCTATTGGTTACAAATGATATGTTTTTCTCAGGTTATGTTTGCTTGAGTTTTTTATTTTTTCCTTCAAGGGGTGAATATTCGTTAGGGTGGAGATTGTTGTACAATATAAAATCAGCCCCTCAAGTTAACTTGAAAATATCATTGAGAGCCAGATTGCTAATAATAAAATATTTAAGAAAAAATAATGCAAGAAAAAAAAATGGGAACATGATTATGACAATAAAAAAAAGGTTTAGAAATTTACAGTAATTAAAAAGTAATACAATAAAATATAATTGTTGTTACTCATATAAATAATCGTAAAATAAATTCTACGTGGTAAGCGGACGAGCCCACATGTGGCATAACAAACAGACGATTCAACCATGTGTACGCTGAAGCGATCCCAATCCAAACGCTGCTCATCTGTCCCTCGTAGGCAGAGGCAACGGGGATCCTCTAATGAGGCGGTGAGTCAACCAATAGCAGACTTAATGAAATGATTGACAAGACAATACCCTGCCAATGCCGTCTCTACACACCTGCGCAGTCAAATCCTATGTCAGGGAAAAAGATAAGGGGATCTAAGCATTGATAGCTTGATTGACTCTAATAAGAACCATTAGATCTTATACTATCGGACTGACCCCATTTACTCAACATAAGATATAAAAAACCTACACTCCATACGTTAGGGGAACAATGCAAGTTCATACATTAAAAGTAAACCGCGATTCTCTCTGCTACACTCAACGACCGACCCTCTTTTTATGCACCAAGCAATTATAACAACAACCTATCAAATGCTGTGGATCATCCTCTACATTGATTCATCAATATAGCTAGTAGTTGGATTCGAGTATATTGCGATTCGATCTACAAGGACTTGAATCTCTAATTTTCTGTTGGCCACGTCATAGGACCATTTTTTGGGGTCAACGGATTTGTGCCGTCTGTGGGAATCTTTGATACCATAACCACGTACATTCTAGTGGTAAAAGCTGTGGGTGAAAAGCTTTGAAGAAAGGCTTTGGTCCTTGAGCAAAGAACCACCTTGAGAAGGTGATACAGGAAGCTCAATGAGTTCAAGTCATCAAGGAACGCATAGGGAGAATATCCGGCAGGATGCCTAGGCACGCATGTGAACATACGTTGTCCCCACCATCACCATAGAAGAGGTGGCATAACCGCACGCTTGGCACGGGAAGTTGGAGAGATGGCCACCAACATGAAAAATATGGCCCAACAAAATGCTGCACTACAGCAACTGCAAATGCAAATGCAGCAATAAGCTGGGTCCCAGGCGCTTCAGCACAGGACTTTTCTCCAGGAGGGCGAAGAAAATGATACAGCAATGTACCCACAAATGTACAGGACGAACGACCCAATGGAAAGGAAGGTAGAATTTGACACCTCTACCAACTATGTCACGAGCCACCATGGCAGAGATGCACCCATGGAGGAGCACTTTCCCCCAGAATATCCTCAGGAACACGAATGTCAGAGGTCCGCCAGTGTTTTCGATAGGATAGGACCCACAAGGCCTAGAAATATGCCTCAACCACCTATCCCGAACCACGGAGGACAGGATCAGGACCAGGGGTATGAGCTTCAAGGAGTGCCGCCACCGCCTAGGAATATACGAGAGAGGCGAGACGCAGCAAACGCAAGAAATCTAGTGGGTACGTCACATCCCCGTTATCAAGCAGAGAAAGATGACCATGACGATCCATTAGGTCGTTTGAGCTGGACGACGATGGTGAAAGTTTGTTATTCTCCTAAGAACTAAGAAGAACTCCAGTTCCTAGCCACTTTGTACAGTAAAAAATACCCAAGTACGAAGGGAGAGGCGACCTTGCAAAACACCTCAACAACTACAAAACTCAAATGTCTCCTCGCCAGCATTAAAGTGTTGGGCTTTTCACCTCACGCTAACAAGGGTTGCCGAAATTTGGTATAGCTGGATTCCAGCCGGCAATATCAAGAGTTGGCCAGATCTGAAAAAGGCCTTTCTAAACCAGTACTTGTAAAGCAAAGAGGGAGAAGCCCCGATCCAGAGGCTGCAGGACATGAGGCAACAAGCAGGAGAAACTCTAAAGAGTTACCTGGCTCGCTTTACGAACGAAATTACTTACTGCGAGCAGGTCATCGATAGAGAAGCCATTTCCGCATTAAGAAGGGGCCTCAACATGAATACCCTGTTTTGGAGAGATGTGCGGAATAAGAATCCCACCACCTACGATGCCTTGGTGGAAATGATGAGGAGTGAAATCGTCAACGAAGAATTGGTTGATCATCGAAACCGAACCTCAATGGGGTTCCCATTACCTCAGAGGCAACGAAGAGGTCCTGTATCCCATCTGGTAGACCAACAATGGACCTAGCAGGACACACCATAGCCCCCACCTTGGGACAGGCGCTGGATACTTCCACGTTGAACGTCGTGCCCTCTTTGGCATATAAAGAGGTTGGACCTGATACTCACAGGCAGTCGAACCCACCCAGAGGAAGAGGTAGAGGCAGAGGAAGAGAGCCTGAGATAGGCGGTATTACACGTACCACTGAACCAATGGCCACAACACTGAGAATTGCTTGTCTAGGCCATATCATGGAGAGCCCGTTAGAGCCCCTGCGGAGGATAAAAATAACCATCGCAGGTAAGAAAATGTCCCTTCATTGAGACAAGGACCTCGATATAATGAGAAAAGAAGAAGTCGCCGGAGTGAGCACCTCGGAGGGAACACGAGGAGGACAAGAACAGGGCAAGGGATCAGAGACCTAGAAGAGAGCCACCAGCCAATGTTGACAACGCATCCATCAGGGAGATTGACACCATAATTGGCGGTCCACACATAGGAGAAAGTTCCAAAAATGCTCTAAAGAACTATGCAATGAAAGCGAATGACCCCCCGTTGACTAGTTAGCTCATCAACAGCACCGGCAAAAGCGCTGGAAACATCCCACCAATCACTTTTTCCTAGGAGGACGCCATGGGGGTTCACTACCCCCATTGCGACACGCTGGTGGTGCGAGCTGTTGTGGCCAGAAACGGTCTTAAACGCATGTTAGTTGATAATGGAAGCTCCGTTAACATCCTCTTTGGAACAATTTTCAACAAGATGACAGTGGATCATGAGCTCGCCCCCATGACTGCTCCTCTGTACGGATTTACAGGAAATAGCATCGTACCTAGAGGAAGAATCACATTAACAGTAGAGATGGGAGAGTTCCCACTCAGAGCCCAACATTTCATGATTCTTAATAGTAGACCATCACTCCGCTTATCACGGGGTTCTGGGGTGACCTGCACTAAAGGAGCTGGAAGCAATAACATCTATACACCACCTCTACATGAAATTTTCTACCAAAGAGGGGATCACTACGGTGCGAGGCGATCATATGGGTTTAAGGGAGTGTTACCTTAGCTCCCTAAGAAAGTCAGAACCCAGGAGTGTGAATATGGTCCTATCAGACATTGAGATGGTCGATGCGTTCGAAGAAAGTCTGACCCCTGAACAAAGGGGAGACGTCAACATGGTAGACGCTCCTGAAGAAGGAGTCATCGAGGTGGACTTGGATCCACGGGTCACAGAGTTTAACTCACAGGCAACCTCAGTGGAAGAACTGGAACCTTTCCATGTCAGTCTGAATGACCCAATGAAGTCGTTGCACGTTGGAAGAGGGCTCGAACTAAAAATGAAAGCTAAGCTCAAGAATTTCCTGATCGATAGCCTAGATGTGTTCGCATGGAGATGTGAAGATATGGTGGGTATTGATCCCAGAGTTAGCTGCCATCAGTTCAACACGGATCCAAAGTTCACCCCTCATAGACAAAAAAGAAAAGGTTTAAACCCGGAGCGATACGCTGCCCTGAAAGAAGAAGTGCAGAGGCTCATATCCAATGGGTTCGTCAGGGAAGCATCATACCCGAGGTGGATATCCAACCCAATTCCTGTGAAGAAGGCTAACGGCAAATGGAGGGTTTGCATAGACTTTTCCAACCTTAACCAGGCATGTCCAAAGGATAGCTTCTCGCTCCTAAGGATCGACCAGTTAGTCAATTCCACTGCAAGACAAGAGCGGTTGAGTTTTATGGACGCTTTTTCAGGGTATAACCAAATCCCCATGCATCCTGCTGATGAGGAGCACACATCTTTCATCACGGACCGAAGATTGTATTGTTACCGAGTTATGCCTTTTGGTTTGAAGAATTCTGGGGCAACCTACCAACGGTTAGTTAATAAAATGTTCTCTGAACTGTTGGGAAAAACAATGGAAGTGTATGTCGACGACATGCTGGTAAAGAGCCTCAGATCGGCAGAACATGTAGAGCATCTACGGACCACCTTCAACATCCTAAGAAAGTACTGCATGAAGCTAAACCCATCAAAATGTACCTTTGGAGTTGCCTCAGGAAAATTCTTGGGTTACATGGTAAACCAACGAGGCATTGAGGCTAATCTTGAAAAGACAAAGCCTTATTGAATATGAGGTCTCCTAACAAGCCAAAAGAGGTACAATGCCTAACAGGGCGTTTTGCTGCACTGAATCGATTCATCTCTAAATCAACTGACAGATGCCTCCCTTTTTTCAAGGCCTTAAAGGGAGGAGGGAGGTTTCACTGGAGCGAGGAATGTGAAGAGGCGTTCCAAGAGCTGAAGAAGCACCCGAGGTAAGCCCCACTCCTCTCAAAACCCAGGGAATGGGAAACTTTGTTATTATACTTGGCTGTAAGTGCCGACGAAGTGAGTTTGGTACTTTTGTGAGAAGAAGATAACACCCAACTGCCGGTATATTATGTTAGCAATGCCCTCTTACCAGCAGAGACCCATTACATGGACATAGAAAAACTCGCTTTGTCCCTCATAATTGCTTCAAGAAAGTTAAGACCCTAATTCCAAGCCCACAGCATACATGTTCTGACGAGCCTTCCCATAAGGCAAGTGCTCCAAAAACCAGATGCATTCGAAAGGCTTATGAAGTGGGCCATAGAGCTGAGTGAGTTCGACATCACGTATCAGCCCAGGACCTCAATAAAGGGGCAAGCAGTGGCAGATTTTGTTGCCGAATTCGCGGAAGCAACGGACCTCAATGCACAAATGGAACCAACGGAACTTCCAGCCTGGACATTATTTGTAGATGGGTTCGTCGGAGAAACTGGCTCGGGAGCAGGAGTGCTGTTAGAAAGCCCCGAGGGCCACAAACTCAATTGGGTAATACAATTCGGATTTAAAACTTCCAACAACGCTGCTGAATACGAGGCGCTACGGCAGGCCTCAGGTTAGCCAAGGAAATGCAGGTGAAAAGCGTAGTAGTCCAAAGTGATTCGCAGCTCGTCATAAGCCAAGTCAATGACAACTTTGCAGCCAGGACAAAGACATAGTTACCTACTTGAAAAATGTGATTGAATTAATTTCCTGCTTCGACAAGTTCGAACTGACCCAGGTTCCACAAACTGAGAACCTACATGCAGATGCATTATCAAAGTTGGCAAGCAGCAAAGATTCAAAGTTACTAAAATTTGTGCCTGTGGAATACCTCCCCAGACCTTCCACAGCCAAGACGGAGGAGGTAATGTGGTTCGGAGAAACCCCCCAATGGATGCGGCCCATCATAGGGTATCTCTAGGACCACACCTTACCAGGGGATAAAGAAGAAGCCCGAAGACTCAGGCGTAAGGCTGCACATTATATGCTTAAGGATGAAGTCTTATACAAAAGAGGGTTTTCTGCGCCCCTCCTAAGGTGTACGGGGGGAGATGAAATGGATTACGTAATGAGGGAGATCCACGAGGGAATATGTGGCAACCACACTGGAGGCCTAGCACTGGTTCATAAAGTACTGAGACAGGGCTACTATTGGCCAACCTTAAAGAAGGATGTCCTTCAATTTGTAAAGAAATGTGATAAGTGCCAGCGCTTCGCCTCAATTCAAAGGCAACCATCGCAAGAGCCAACAGTAGTATCCAGTCGATCTGATAGGGCCCATGCCGAAGGGAATAGGGGGCTCGAGTTACGCGATTGTTGCCGTTGACTACTTCACTAAATGGGTTGAGGCCAAACCTTTAGCAAAAATCACTGAAGCGCACACATCAAAATTCTTATGGAAGAACATCATATGCCGGTTCAGAATCTCCTACTCAATAGTCACAGACAATGGTCCACAGTTCGACAACAAAAAGCTCCGAGATTTGTACGAAGAACTGGGTATAAAAAGCATTTATCCTCCCCTCATCACCCTCAGGCGAATGGTTAAGTCGAGGCCGTTAATAAGACGACAAAGTACCTCCTGAAAAAGAGGCTGGACGAGTCAAATGGGGCCCAGTGGATGAACTCCCTCATGTGCTATGGGCGATACGCACCACCAGCCGCACAGCAACTGGAGAGACCCCATTTTCTATGGCTTATGGTGGGAGGTTATGAGTCCTGTTGAAGTAGGCTTGTCGTCGCCTCGAAGATTGTAGTTCAACGAAGTTTCCAACGAAGAAATAAGATGTTGCGGGCTCGACTTTCTTGACGAAAGAAGGGAGGCTTCGCAGGTCAAGCTAGCCATCTACCAGAAAAAGATGATGTGGTACTACAACCGCAAAGTTAAACGAAAATCATTCCGGATAGGCGATTTAATACTTAGGAGGGTATTTCTGTCGTTAAAAGAGTCGGGAGTAGGCACATTGGGTCTAAATTGGAAAGGTCATTATCGTATCGTAGGTAAAGTCAGGCCTAGGACCTCATGCTTGAGAACCTTGACAGGAAAATGCAGCCCCACCCATGGAATGTGGAGCACCTCCGAATGTATTACCAGTAATACCCCACTATGTATGCACTGCTTATGATCAATAAAAATTCTCCCTCATAAATTATTATTCAAGTATAACGAGCTCATACGCATCTCCATCAACGGTTAACATATGGCGAGCCCAT
>CAIGRT010201482.1:0-10699 GCA_903798405.1 Fraxinus platypoda | reverse complement strand
GAAAATTACTCGGGTCGTTACAGTTGTTGCCGCTACAAATGAGTCATTGATAGTGAATTAGTTTCCAAGTGGGAGATTGTTAAGTTGTGGTAGGGTCTGTTTAGGAATTTATGCTCTTGTGAAATTCTGGTAAGGAATTGGAGTCCTAATTATTGTTAAGTTGTTGAGCTTAATTTTTGTAAAATTCTATTAAGGAGTTGAAATCTTTGTAAAATTTGGTTTCGCCCTATTTTATCTTATAATTAAGGAGCCCTCCTTAGGTTTTCTATCAACCATCAAATAGAGAGACAAAAGAGAGAGGTTAGAGAAGATAGGTGTGCAATTTTTTCTTGTAAATTAATCTTTTATCATAGTGAATTACTGCAGCGACGGAGAGTACGTAGTCTCACATTGAAATAAACCTTTATAAATCTTGCTTGTTCTTGCTTGTTTATTTTTTTTTATTTTTTTGCAAATTGATTGCTCTCTGAGAAATAGAATTAGGGTTTCTAATTTTCAACATCCCATCCATTTGGGGATCATCTCTCTATAGATACAAAAGGTGGAAGTCTTAACATCTGATTTTGATGTGCGTGCATGCACGCATATAATTTATGTACTAGTAGTTCTCATGTGCTTTTTTACATATATAGCTAATATTTACTTGGTTCGGATCAAAGGAACATAGCTTTGTGTTTGAAGGTTGGCCTACTTGTTTTGGTTTGGTTTCTGTTTAGTGAACACTTCCATTGATACCTTATTAAACCATTAACTTTTTTGGGCGAAGATATGGTATTATGTATAAGAATGTGGTGTTGACTGAAAGACTAGGAACTGTGTGTAAGAGACTAAAGACTATCGTTTTTTGAATCTTATTCTTAATGCTTGGGGATGGAACTTGTATACAGGCCAGAGGAATGTGATGAATATTATGATCAACTTCAGCTTTCTGACATAACAAAAACCTTTTATTCTGCTTTGTCCCATGCTACCACAATCTTTAAATGCCTAATCTAAGAAGTACTGAGTTGAGGCAGACACAATTTTTATTCACTTAATGAATTGCTGAAGATGACCCAAAATTATCTTTGATAAGTTAATGAATGCATTCATTATTGCTGGAGTATAAAGTTGCAGTATTAAATCAATTCCTCGAAATATTTTATAATATTTTTGAATTACTACATTGACTTTTCGCTTGGTTGTTTGCTCTCTCTGAAGTTTTACATTTTAATTAATCTCATTTTTGAAGCTATATAGGACTCTTATGACACCTCGTAAAAGAATGTCATGTGTATTTTGTTGTACTTCGACTTTGACCTATAACCTTTAGATTCTAAAGTGCTTATCCATAGTTCGATGTTAAAGCTATATCCTTCGTTTTCATCAACTAAAACTATAGCATCTGCCATCACTGAATGGCATATACCTAGGACCTCGTCTTGGACGTGTCTCGTTTAATACCTTTGTCATTCTAATTTTTTTAGCATCTCTTTATTCTCACAAATAGGCACTACGAAACTTACCCTATTCGTCTTATATTTGTTTGATTTTTAAGATCTAACAAAATGATTTCATCATCCTTGAAAGACCCATCATCCAGACTTTCTCATCTTGCTTTCAAAAGCCAGACTCTTCTGGCTCTTTTCCATTAGATAAGTTGTTAATGTATTCCTTCATCTCCATTCTCTCCAACCTTATTCTAATGAGAGAAACTGATGGAAAACTCAATTATAAGTTCATTGAATGTCAAACACCTTTGGGTGAGAAAGAGTAATTAGATAGGAAACTTTGTATTAAATAATACTGGAAATGCCTATCTACGGTGTTAAATAAGTTTTGATTATAATCAGACAATGACTTCTAGATAGGCATTGCAGATTTTAAGTGGAAAAGGCCTTTCCAAATCTTCAGACGCGTGAAGAAACACCCAATATCTTTTGGAGTTGTGAAGCATGTGTTAAGATTTGGGGTTCCATCTTAAAATGTTAACTTTATTAAAAGGAGTAACTCAAACTCTTATAAATTGGTCTATATTTTCATCTTTATTCGACGTGGGATTTTATCCCTTAACATGCCCCCGCAAGATGGTGGCTCGTTTGAGCAGACCAATCTTGAAATCCGTGTGCTCAATTTTTTTTTAATCTTAATCGGATCAAATTGCTCGTTGGAGCTTAATGGGCTCTGATACCATGTTAAGATTTGGGGACATCTTAAAATGTCAACCTTATTAAGAGGAGTAGCCCAAACTTTTATAAATTGATCTATGTTTTCATCTTTATTCGATGTGGGATTTTATCCCTTAACAGCATGTCTTTGCTCGTTGATAGGTATTGTGTAGTGATGTTTAACAAAATTGGAAAAAGGATTTATGAGATGTTAATTATGCCTATATGTAATTAGGAACTGAATTCAAAGTTAGATGTTATGTAAGATAAAATAAGTCTAAACCTTGACCTTTGCTAACAATTTGTGAAATAAAATATTAGGTGGTGGTGGTCCCATATATGCCCCTGAAGTTTGCTTTGCTGTATCTTTCAGTTACTTCTCCAGGATATCTGAAATAACTCCTTTAATGGTCTTATACAATGTAGGATTCATGTCATTGTTGATTCCACGAGGATATGAGACTAAGTGCTTGTTTGGGTTTCATTATAAGTTGCTGAAATTATAATGTGATAGAAATGTGTAGTTAAAATTGAAGTTTGATTTTGACCTTTAAATTATAAGGAGCTTGTATTGAAACCCAAACAAGCACTTATGATTAAACTATAAGTTGTTGAAATTATAATGTGATAAAAATAAGTGATGGATAAGTGAGCAGTAGTTTTGGGTCCTACGAAATGTGTGGTTAAAATTAATGTTTAACTTTAACCATTAAATTATAAGGAAATTACAATGTCCCAAACATGCACATATTAATGATATGGAATAGCAAAAGGAATGTGGTTGAGAATAATATTGAACAGTATTTATATTTGTTTTTCCATGCAAAAATAATTCAGATTTCTGACGTATTATCGAGTCATGTAACGTCTTATGAATGCCTTTTGCTAATTTTCTTGAGATACAGCAGGGAAATAAATATGAGCCTAGGAAGCATTAAAACAGTGCGGTCTATTGGAAGTGGTTTATATTACTTTTTTCGTGCATTACGAAATTATAGAGATGAACCTGAGATTTATGCAATAAATTTATTTTGGTTTGGCAAAATATAAGCTCCATAAAAGGAATCTGGTTTGTCTTTGTCATATATCAGGCGGTTCTATTGTCATGTATCTTTGGAGAACATAAAGTTCATTTCTCCATTTCATTCACGATATTCCAGTAAATGACAAATAGTATATGGTATTTGCAGATGCCTATGTACTTAGTATCCTTTTTCTTATCTTCATTAGTTTATTTCTAGTTGCATTTTGTTAGCAAGTTGTTAAATGCTGCTGTTGTTTTACAAGGAGAGGATCCCCAAATGATGCCTGGAGACTAGTTATATGAGTAATATAACCTAATTGTTTAACATGGGAAAGTTGAAGTTGATGGTGGTTTTGTGTTTTACAGGGCGCTCAAGGAAGAAAAATATGCTGCTCGCAGGGCAATTTTGCCAATGCTCCAAGCCGAAGAGGATGAAAGGTGATGTATTTTCTGTAGTATCCTGTTACTAGTCTTGATTATTTTAGTCAGTTTCTTTTCCCACAATGAAGTAGCACTTATTGTATTTTTCTTCTTTTTTGCTCCCGTTTCTTCCAGATTTGTCAAAGAATGGAAGAAGTATCTCGAGGACGAGGCCAGAATCATGAAAGATGTGCCTGGTTGGAAAGTGGGTGAAAATGTGTACAACTCTGGAAGGTGGATGCCTCCAGCAACTGGGGAGCTTCGTCCCGATATCTGGTAAGGATTTGATGGTCCAGTGTCGAAAGTTCTTCTGGTGAATGGATTTCAGCAATAGCATTGTTTCTTTCCATTGCACTATTGGCTGGAATTCTTATTTAAATAAAGATGATGTTGAAAAATCTGTTCACTCTTATTCAAGCTACATGACAGCAATTGTTATGGTGTCAGTTTGCTTCTCCAAAACAGTCCATTTTGCTTGAAAATGTGGGACTCTTGAGATCTTCTGGTTTATATCTTTCTTTCACTGTTTGATGAACGTCGATGTGGTTTCTTTATTTCTTTTTTCAAAGCCAATAAGATCTTTATTTGATTACTTAGACCTAAACAAAACCGTCAATGGAGGGTGGGGTATTCCTCATCCAAGTCCTATTCTGATACAGCAAAAGTGCATTCGATGAAAGAGAGTGTGCTACACCATCCTTGTGCCTGACTAAACAAACATCAAGTGGAAAACCAATTAAAATCAAAGGAATATTGTGTAAAAGGGCTCCATCCTGAGCATGAATGGGTGGCATCTTCACAGCAGCGATGGCCTTGCTAGAATCTGATTAAATCTTGTTGATTTGTAATCCTTTCAGCTTAGCAAACTTATTATTCACATGGCGCATAGCATTCAGCAGCAAGTAGGAATATCACTTCCTTTTGCAGGGCTATGCTTTTAGCCCTTGCATATTTATGTGAAAAAATGTGATTCATATCAATACCTAAATGGTTAAAGAAGTGACAAGTTAACATCTAAAGTAGAGGCTTTATCTAGCTTTTTTTTTTTTTTGGTTGACGTAAGAACCCTCAGCCGCTACCCGCCAGCGGAGTCTCAACCACCCCGAAGGGATAGAGGCCCGACCACTGTGAGTGCGCACTAGGTAAACCCCTCTCCATGTGCAGTAGTCCGCAATCTACACAGGAGAGGTAAATCGTACTAGGCAAGCCCGGTGCGACGAGCTCGACTGAGGAAGTGTTGACAGAGGATTCGAACTCGTGACATTTGATCTTCGCGTTCACCCTCTCCACCAACTCGGCCACCTCCGAAGGGGTGACTTTATCTAGCTTCTTAGTTCTTACTCTTTCTGTTTAGTTAGGAAAGCTATACAATTTTATTTTTCAGTATCCTTCTATTAGTCCAGAATTGTCTTATGAAGAGCCTTCAATTAATGACACTCTACATTAATTGATAATACTATTGGATTTCAAGTGAGTTAGGATCCCTTTTGGTTTATTAGAACCTTGAGTGACTTGAAAAACCTAACATAACATCTAGATATATCAATAACATCTTTATATAATTTTTAATCGTCTAGTAGATGATCTTTTGTTGTACACATCTTATGCGTTTACTTGACTGTGCCTCTGAAATTCCATCTCATTTCTTGACTCGACAAAAGAAATTATTTTAGTTAGGTTGAATGCATTTTTCAGAAATGCCAAATGTTTCATAGTAACATATCCATAATCAATTAGCCTAGAGTGACGCTACAAAATGATATCGATGAGGGACTAACACACATTTGATATTTAAGTGATGAATTTGGTCTCATCTCAATCATGCATATAATATTTTACATCTACTATCCAAATAAAACAGAGAAAATTAAATTGTCGATGATGATGGACTAAAACTATCTAATCTTTTTTTAGCCAAAGGGAAGACTAGTTGGCCGGTTCTTAAGGACATTCCTACACTAGTTGTCTTATTGTACCCAGCTACAATATGTATCTTATACTAGTTGATATATAGATCTAAAATAAATGGACGTGCAGATCCCTAATTACAACAATAGACTCAAATAATAAAATGGGCATAAAAGCCCAAATAATTATGCTCATCGACCAAAAACCAATAATTAGAGAAGGAAAAAATAAAAGGGAGAATTACACAAATCAGGTGTTTAAAAATTGATTTTCAAAAATAAGGTCTAAAGTTTATTTATTCAAAATTCAGGTAATATATATTAAATCCCCAATTAATAACCTTAATTTTAACACACGCTACTCCCTCCCCTCCATCTCTCGCCTCTCGTCTTCCTCCCCTCCCCTCCCTTTGTGAATGGCGCGATGACAACGTCCCGATGAGTCGGCGCAGCGGCGACACTGCCGTTCACCTCTCTCCCTCGCCTCTTGTCTTCTTTCAAAACCTCTCATCTCACTGTCCTCTCTCTTTCCCCCATCATCGACCCACTTCTCTCTCTAAACACATGCAATCACAGCTTCGCCGGCCAGAAGGAGCTTGAATCATCGCGATTTGCAGCTATGAAATGACTTTTGTTCGATGTGGCGCAAAGAAGCAATAGTATTTGCGAAGCAGATCCACCCACTCCGACGACTCTTCACAAGCGAAGCACCACAACCAGATCTGGCTGGTGTTTTTTGTGGTGGTGATGGTGGTGTCTTGTGTGGTTGCGATTTTGTGGTGGTGGATATGGCGGTTGGGGTGGAGTGATGTCTCTCAGTTGGTGTGATCTGGTGGCGACGGTGGTGGTGATGTCTATAGTGGTGTTGGCATCGACAGGGGTGGAGGTGGTGGCGGGTTTGTGGTGGTTGTGGTATGGTGTGGTGATGTCTGTGTTGTTGGCGGCGACAGGGATGGTGGTAGAACTTGTGGTAGCGACAGGGATGGAGGTGGTGGAGGGTTTGAGATTTTTTTGTTGGATCTGGTGTGACGGTTTTGTTGGTGGTGGTGCTGTTGTGGTGGCGGCGGTGGTTATGGTGGTTTGGCGGCAGTGGTGGTGGTTCTGGCGCGAAGGTGATGGTGGTGTTGTCGGAGGTCGCAAGTGTTGGTGGTGGTCATCAATTATGTGGTCGACTGTGACAATTAAATTGGTTAATCTGTGATCAAAAATAATATGTGACCAATGAAAAAGATAATTTGTGACCATGAAATTATGTGTGACCTAAAAAATTTGATAATTTGTGACTGACTAATAAGTTGTGACTCATAATATTTGTGATTTGTGACCTATGAAAATTTTAATCTGTGACCGTAAAAAAATTTGCGACTTATAAATTTTCTGATTTGTGATCGAAAAATAATATGTGACCAATAAATAAATTGTGACCTATAAATATGCATATGCGACCATGAAATGTATAATTGTGATTNTTAATATATTTAATTAATAAAATATATTTAATTAATTAACAAATACCTGATTTTTGCAATTTTTAAACTTAAGGCCTGAAAATTAATTTAGTGATAGTTAATACTTGATTTATGATTTTTTTTCCTAAATAAAATAAGAGGAAATTACACCCGTGCCTATTTTTTAACTATTCATTTCAAAAATCAAGTGCCAACATTTTTCTTTCAAAATTAGGTGCACTCCACCCACCCTATTTCATACCTTCCTACCTACAAATCTATCTATCTTTACCCCCTCTCTAGTACGAACTCCGGTTGCCAACACCTCAATGTCGCCAGCCACCGATGTTCTCCAAGATCGTCGCTCGCCCACTCATCCTCTTCCACAGTAGTTATTGGAGGCATAGGTGAGCTTGTTGTTTGGGATTTTACTGTTCTTCAATCGTCGACTCTCATTACTTTCCTTGATCTCGTTTTGGTTAAGGTTGGTGCGGCTAAAGTGGTCGATGGCCTGGATAATGTTCCGTTGTCGTGGATCCTAACAGTGGAAGAGGATTTTATGACATTTAGGTCTGTTTGACACTATTGTCATTACTAAGTTTGGGATGTGGGGCCTACACGAGGGGCTGAGGCACAATCAAAGGTGACTAGTACCCTGTTTGATTCACGTTCTTTTAAAATTCATTTTTTAAAAACTCATTTTCAACCATACATTGTTCAATAAAATAATATTTTTCATCATATCCAAAACTTTTCCTTATTTTTTAACAACGTATTTTTCATCACATCACTATTTAAAATGCATTATTATCTCAATAATGTGTATCAAACACCCCCTAGGTGTTGGAGAGATATTTTTGCTGATGGTTATAGGTGGTTTCGATTACTTTTGTGGCGGTTGAGGGTGAATAGGTGGTGGCGACGCCATTAGGGTTTAATCATTTTCTAATTTTCAGATTGGTAAGGTATTTTGGGAGTGGTGCATCGTGGGTGGTGGTGGTACGATTTATTTGTATAAAAATATGTGATTTGTGACTAAATATGTAATTGTGACCCATAATTTGTATATTTTTTATTTTTATTTTTTACTATGATCTTGTGTGATTTATGGTACATGATTTTAATAATCAATTGTTTGAAATTGAAAATGTAAACGTTAATCAAATTCCTTAAATAATTTAAGGGTACTTAGCACATAACGTCCTCATCTTTCACTGTTATCGTGGAAAACATCATTACCTTCCATTTTTTGGCATTTTTACCCTTCTTTTCATCTTTCATTGCGCGAAATGTTATTTTTATCTATTTTTTCAATTAAAAGCTATGAAATGATGAATATATCATTCTGTTTAAATAAAATATAAAGAAAAAGAAAGAACTAATTACAACCATAGTCCCAAAAAAAAAAAGCAAACAAATCTCAAGCAAATGATTAAAAGAGTAATTAGCACATAATAACCCAACATTTAACTATTATTGTGAAAAACATTCTTATCTTTCTTTCTTTCTTTTGTTGACATTTTTACCTTTAATTACACATTTGACTGTCCAAACCATCATTTCTATCTATTTTCAATCAATTTCTCAATAAAAAACTGTGAAACAACGAATATATCCTCTTATTAAAAATAAATAAAGAACTAATTGCAATAATAATCCCAATTTTTTTAAAAAAAGTACAAACGAGTTCTAAATAAATTATTAAAAAATTAAAAACTAAAATTCTTTTTAAAAAAGTACAAACCAGTCCCAAATAAATTATAAAAAATTAGAAATTTAAAAATGCAAACGAGTCTCAAATAAATTATTAAAATTAGAAAAGAAATTATTTTTCTTTATTTTTATTTAAATATGAGGGTATATTCGTCATTTCATATATTTTATTGAGAAATTTGATGAAAATGGATAGAAAATGATTATTTGTGCAATTAAAGGTGTTGTTAAGGGTGAAAATGTCAAAAAATAAAATCATAGACGTTTTCACAATAATATTGAAAAAATGGGACATTATGTACTAATTATCCTTTTAATAATTTATCTAAGACTCATTTGCAATTTTTTTTAAAAATGGAAATATGGTTGCAATGAGTTTTTTTCTTTTTGTTTTATTTAAATAAAAGGGTATATTCATCATTTCACAATTTTTAATTGAGAAAATGGATGAAAATGACATTTTACGCAATTAAATGTGGAAATAAGGATGAAAATATCAAAAAATGAAAGGTATTGATGTTTTTCATAATAATAATGAAAAGTAAGGACATTATGTGCTAATTACCCTTAATTTAATTAGTAACCTATTTGATTACCAGGTTTAAATTAAATAATAAATTAAGGTGTGTTTGATAGATATTATTTTAGAAAGAATGTATTTTAAATAGTGATATGGTGGGAAATATGTGGTTAAAAAGTAAAGAAAAAATTATTGATATGATGAAAAATATTATTTTATTAAAAATTGTGTAGTTGAATGAGTTTTAAAAGAATGTATTTTGAAAGAATGTGTACCAAACAAGGGCTTAGAGCCAAACCATAATTTTAAGTGGAAATTACACAAAACACTAGTTTAAGTATTGAATATTCTAAAATCAGATTAGAAGTTTCATATTTCTAAAATCAAAATTTTTTTTTAATTTATATTTTTATAAAATAAATATATTTACTAAACAATCCCAAACCCTAATTAATTCCCACTATCCTCTCTCTCTCTCTCTCTCTACCTTTCTCCCATAGCCGTCATCTTCCTTCTCTCCTCTCTGTTCGGCGACCTCCACCGGTGATGCATAGTCGCCGACGACTTACCTCTACCGCCAGCAGCAGCGTCTTCTCCCGATCGAATCAGAGGCAGATCTATTGTCCGGCGACCTCCACCGGTTATGCACAGTCGTCGGCGACTTACCTCTACCGCCAAGCAGCAACGTCTTCTCCCGATCGAATCAGAGGCAGATCTACACTTCTCTGCTCCTCTTTCTAATTTCAATTTCACGCAAAAAAAAAAAAAAAGAAAAAAAAAAGAAGAGAAATCCTGGAGACAAAACAATCGCGGTGGAGATCAACACATTCTTCAGCGAAATCGGTGCCGAAAAGCACGTTCCCCACGCTGTATTTGTGGATCTGTAGACTACTGTGATAGATGAGGTCCGTACCGGGACATACCGCCAGCTATTTCACCCGGAACAGCTGCTCACTGGTAAGGACGACACTGCCAACAACTTTGCTAGAGGGCTTTACACCATTGGCAAAGAGATTGTTGATCTCTGCCTCGACAGGATCCGAAAGCTATGTGGTGGCTGTGCAGTCGGTGGTGTAAACGGAGATGGAGGATATGGTGGTGGTGTGCTATGGGTTTTAAACTGTGGCGTGGTGATGTGTTGCCGGCGTGGTGATGTGGTGGTGGGGGGCTTGGCGGTGGCAGGGGCGATTTTGTGGTGGTGGTGTGGTGCCGGATATTTGGTTTTTGTTTCCTTCTGTTTGTGGTTTTCGGATCGCGAGGTGGTGGCGGTGTGCTGCCGAATTTTTGGTGGTGACTGTGTTGGTGTTAATGGTGGTGGCAGCGACGGCGATGCGGCCTGTGGCAGTGGTGAGGTGGTGGTCACGGGGGTGGTCACAGAAGTCGGTGATGGTCACAGGAGTGATCACAGAAGTCGGTGGCGGTCACAGGGGTGGTGCTGTTGGTTCTGGCGACAACGACGGTGGTGGTTATGGGGGTGGTCACAGAAGTCGGTGGTGGTCACGGGGGTGGTCTCAGAAATC
>CAIGRT010201469.1:0-17231 GCA_903798405.1 Fraxinus platypoda | reverse complement strand
ATCACCACCTTCTTCGTTTCTTCTCGGCGGATGTTGTCAGGGAGTCAGCGGCTTGAAGCTCCCGGCGGATCCAGCACAGGCGGCCGCGGGGGCTCGCCAGGTGCTGGGTCCGCCCCTGACTATAGGAATTGATGACACTTCTATACACAAGGATCTATAAAACGACTTTTTCATGTAAATTTTGTACACAAACTTCATGTTTTCGAAAATAAATTTTGTAAAATTTTATTTATTGGAGAATGTACGAATAAAAATTATGACAAGGTTTTTGATTTACATGCAAAATTATTTTATCGAGACAACGTATATTTAAAAATGAATTCAAAGAAAAAATGAGCTTTAAAAAATGAAATTCAAATAGGAGTTAATTACATATTGATATACCGAGGAAGAGAGAAAAAAAAAACAGTTTGAAAGTGAGAAAAGGAGAAGAAAAAAGAGAAAAATGAAATTAGTTAAATTTTAATATAATATCATGTCATCAATCTGTAAATAATTATGTACATGCAGCATTACTCTAGTTTGCGAGATGTACACCACACTTAGCCTTTTTTTTATGGTCATTATTAAGAAAAAAATAATATTTTGAATAGTGATTTTTCGAAGAAAAATATTATGTGGTTAAAAGGTATGGAAAAAAATTTGAATTTACATGTAAAATATTTTATTATTTGAATGTATGATTATAAAAATTAAAGAGTTACATTTTAAGAAGAGGCAGACAGGGACTTAACACTCCACTAACACAAGAAACATAGCTTAATAAAGTTTGCTCGCGCCACGTGAATAGCATGTGCAATTAGAATGATAATTTTACGTCTTTGGTGGCATATGTCCCATGTATAGTTGTCTTAGCTTGCCAAATAAAACATGGATTAGTTTGTTTCCCCTTTTGTAGTGTAATCACCTCAACCACATAAAAGTGATGATAACAAAAAGAAATGGTGACAATTCTATAAAATTCTTGTCCTCTTAGATTATTAGGAATCCTATTTCCTAATCAAAGATGACTCATTATAGGATTTTAATCAAAGAAGGTAACTTTAAATATGGTTGATTAAATATGATTATGGGAGCCCACAAGGGTTAATAGGATCAAAACTCACTGAATAAAGTTTCTGAAAGACAAAAATGCCCCCCTCTACATTTTTAAAAATATTGTATTCATAAAAACAATATGTATTTTAATAGAAGAAATCGTTTTACATGAAAAAAAATGAACGTTTGCAATACAAACTAAAAGGATATTATTCTCTAGTTTGGTAAGGATTAAAATTAAAATTTTAATCTAAGTTAAAGTTAACAATTAATTTTAATCACATATTTCAGGTGATCCACCATTTTTCAATCATTTATTTCATCAATTTTTATCAATTTCATTTTGATGGTTTTATTGGATGACTGAACAAGCCTTGACAAGCTTTTGAGTCTCCCGGCTCGACATGCATCATGGATTCCAGGGGTAAATTTCAAAGGTAGCCACTGAACTTTTAGCAAAATTTCAATTCGGTCACTAAATTTTCATTTCTTTTAATTGGGTCATTAAACTTCAATTTTGATTTAAATTTTACCACTCTGTCACATTTTATCACCTCTCATTCTTGATAGAAATTGCTTAATTTGCAGCAGTACTCTAAATGATCTTCTATGTAATCATTAAGGATATCCTATAAATTGGAAAATGGTAAGATAAGGATTACACCAATATCTTTAAAATTAGAAGGTTAAAACAATTTATTTCAACACTTACATGTCATGATGTATTGATAAGTTGATATGTCATTTAACGGTTACATGGAATATCCGTTGCTGTATGGCTACCAAAAAAGCAGCCATCAATTTGTGAGACGACATGTGACACGATAAAATCAGAAAATAATAATAAAATTTAGTGATCGAATTGAAATTAAAATAAAGTTGAATAATTAAGACAAATCAAAGTTTAGTAATCCAATTAAGATTTTGCTAAAAATTCAATGACCGCAAATGAAAGTTACCATGGATTCTAGATAGGTTGCATTGATTTCGAGAGGGAGGGATAGACTTGTCTTTTTCACCAAAGATGGGAAGAGGGTAGAGTTTTTTTGTCTTCTAGTTAAAGAAGCGATGGGATTAAGACCAAATAGAGAGGAGGTGATAATATGCAGATGTCTTTATACTTGAGGACAAGACATTGGCACATGGGGAAGGATAGACCCTTCTTATTGCTTGCTATCACCCCTAAATTGGGTTTGTGAGGTTGTCATGGTTGTAATAAAGAGGGCAAAATAGTCCTTTCAAAATTTGTATTTTTTCCAAATTCACACACCTCTTCGTTCATTTCTTGTCCCCATCTTTTAACCAAAAGATAATATTTTCACGTCTTTCTTTTCTTGTAATAAAGAGGGCAATTAAAATAGTGCTTTCAAAATTTGTATTTTGTCAAATTCACACACCTCTTCGTTCATTTCTTGTCCCCATCTTGTAACCCTAAGATAATATTCCACACACCCAACAACCCCTAGCCCTAGACCTTACCCCACCCCACAAACAGGCACTCAGCAAATGCAAAGTCCACCTAGCTAGTGAGTAGTCACAATCTCCTCCATTTCTATATAAACTCATTAGACACCACCATATTTCTTCACAGCATATTTTCTTTTCTTCTACTAGTTATCCTACTTTCCTAGCCCTATAACTAGAACGAGGACCAAAAAAACCAAAAGTTCAAATAATTGCTCTCTCTCTTTAACTTCCAAAAACTATGCCTTCAAAACTAATCTCTCAAGCCTTGAGAGCCTACCCCCTCAATCACCCTCACAAGTACTTGGATTTAAATTCCATAAATGAATTACCTGAATCCCATGCATGGACTTCGCCTAGCGACGAACATCCCTCTGCCAAGGGGCCTAATGTCGAATCCGTCCCTATTATCGATCTAAATAACAAGAACGCCATGGACCATATAGGTCATGCATGCAAAAAATGGGGAGTTTTCCAATTGGTTAACCACAATATTTGTAAGAGCTTGCTTGAAGATGTTGAGTCGGAAGGTAAGAGGCTCTTTTCTCTCCCCATGCAGCAAAAACTTAAAGCCGCGCGTTCACCGGATGGTGTAGCGGGCTACGGCGTGGCCCGTATTTCTTCCTTCTTTCCCAAGCTCCTGTGGTCCGAAGGTTTCACTGTTATTGGTTCACCATTAGAGAATGCCCGTCAACTTTGGCCCTATGACTTCCAAAACTTCTGGTAATTTCACATAAATTTATTAAAAGAATTTCAGTTTTAGGTATATGTTCAACAATATTTTTATTACTTTTGTATCAAATTTTCTTTTCAGTGACACAATTGAAGCTTATCAAAACCAGATGAAAAAGCTAGCTGAAAAACTGATGTGGCTCATGCTTGGATCATTGGGCATAACCAAAGAAGATGTGAAATGGGCTAGTAATAAAGGAGAATCCGAAGAGGGATGTGCTGCTCTACAATTAAACTCTTATCCAGCCTGTCCCGACCCGGACCGGGCCATGGGTCTTGCCCCACATACTGATTCCACAATACTCACCATTCTTCACCAGAGCAACATAAGCGGTCTACAAGTGCTCCGGGAGGGCTACGGGTGGGTCACGGTGCCTCCTCATCCCGGCGCTTTAGTGATTCATGTAGGAGACCTTCTACATATATTATCCAATGGTTTGTATACAAATGTTCGCCACCAAGCTGTGGTGAACCGGACCCAACATCGTTTGTCACTAGCCTACCTTTATGGGCCACCCTCAAATGTCAAAATCTCCCCACTTCCGAAATTAGTAGATCATTTTCACCCTCCACTCTTTCGGCCAATAACTTGGAGTGAGTATCTTGGAACTAAAGCTAAGCATTTCGACAAGGCACTCACATCAGTACGGGTTTGGGCTCCTCGAAACGGATTTGTCGACACGAACGATCACAACAGTGTTAAAGTTGGTTAGCGACGAGACCTCCACAACAGGTTATGATGTTTTTTAGCTTTACCATTTGGAGAATTACTGTATCTATTCATTTTTTGTAATGAATTTTTCTTCTTAATTTCGTTAAAATACCGAGAATTATAGTCGTTGGATTCGTAAAGGAAAATAATGAAAATACGAATGATGTAAAGGGATCCAAACAAAGTCTGCTTGTTGGCCTTTTCTCTTTCTGCAGAAAGAAAAAGCGATAAAATTTGCATTTGAATATTAGGCAAAACGACACACATGCGAGTACAGCTTGATCACCGCACCCCAACTCTTCTGGGATACAAGGCAAATTCTTCTCTTCAAGGAATAAGACAATAATCAAGATAAAAATGGTTAAATCATGGGGTCAAATATTCGAAAAAGATGATGGGGGAACAAAAATACTATTAATAGTACCCTGCAAAATGATGGCAAATAAAAACAAGTACAAAACATAATTAAAAAATATCAATCATGCATCTTTTACATTATTCTTTACACTNAATCATGCATCTTTTACATTATTCTTTACACTTTGCTACGTAGTAACACACTATTGGACAGTATAAAAAATTAAACAATTTTCTCTCCGATCTTTTTTTTAACAACCCATCAAATGTCAAGAATGTTGCACACATGGAATATCATCTTTTACATTATTCTTTACACTTTGCTACGTAGTAACACACTATTGGACAGTATAAAAAATTAAACAATTTTCCCTCCGATCTTTTTTTTAACAACCCATCAAATGTCAAGAATGTTGCACACATGGAATATACATCTAGCATTTTTGTAAAAATAAATAATTAGCAAAACAAGTTGAGCAAGAATAAGAGCCGTTAATTTGTCGCTGTTAAGTTTTTTACTTTGTCCCTATTTGGTGGGAATTAAAATCAAATTTATAGTTAATTTTGATAAAAAAAAAAAATGTGTGATTGAAAAATTTGTGATCTCATAATATATGTGATTAAAATTAAGGATCAAGCTACACGTACATAATTTTTTACATAATGGATTATCGAATCGACAAGTGGCGGCCCCCTGTTGGGGGGCGCCTGGGGGCCACCACTTGTCGATTCGGTAAAACATTATGTAAAAAATTATGTATAAAAAGAATAATCCTAAAATTAATTTGTTAACTTTGATATGAGTTAAAATTTAAATTTTAATCCTACCGAACAATGACTTTATATATTTTTCAGTCACTCTGTCGTTCTTCATCTTCCAGCAGAGAATTTTTCGGCATTATTGTAACGACACAAGATGACAGTCATCATAATGCACAGGAACACTACTCTGAGTTATATATATTTCTCTCTTGAACCATGTGCACCAATCACCATGACAATACTATTTACTGATGTTAAAGGTTGTTTTTACAGTTATAATTTAATTTTTTATACTAGTTTCTAATAAATATTTATAATCTAATTAGATTATTTAGAAAACTATACAGTTCTATACATACGAATAAGCAGTTCAAATAGTTAATATTTAATAATGAACACAGATCAATAGTTTGGATAATTTTATTTAATTTGATTGGAGAAGCAAAAATGCTTTAATTTCACTGGACGAATCAATTGCAGCCAGACAAATTTTTTAAAATCCACGCCACCTTATATTTTATTTTTAAATGACTACTCCACTTGGCAAGTTTTATTAATGATAAAGCTAAAATATAATATAATAAACATAAACTTAAAACTTGCCCCATATGGAGACAATAATACAATAAATGGTTTAACTCTTGTTTTGGATACAAATTTATAAATGATTTATATATTCATATTTACTACTCATTATTATTCACATATTTTTTGGGATCCATTACTACCCTTCTAATTGAGCCAAAAGAAGTGACGTCAAATTGAGAATTAATTGATGAAAAATGGAATTGTTAATGATCTAAAAGCCTATGTTTGGCTCAATATTTGGAACCCGTCTCTTTTAATGGATTTTCAATATGAAAGATACGCCGGGAAGAAACCAAATGATTTTTGACTTTCCCAAACAATAAATTTCTGGCTCCGCCACTGCTATTTATTAGACTATGTATTAACCATCCTAATGGGGGGAGGAATTCAAATCCTCGACCAACCCAAAACTCATTGGGAGGAGCATTATTGACCCATGTAATGAGTCTAGGCTCTTCAACAAATAGCCAAAATGAGATAGAAGATGATCTAGATACTCCATTCGCTTAGAGTTTAAACTCTCTATATTAATTTTTTTTTGTGCACTTTATATTTATTGATTATGAAAATATATTGGATATGTAGATGTTGAGGGTGCTATGAAGGTGACAACATGGTTCGACAGTGCATCTACAAATTCATATAACCAAAAACCTTTCTAAAAATCTCTACATTCTTGCGTTTCACCAGCACTAGAGGGGTAATGAGAAAACCCCCACAACTTTTCTACATGCACCACATAAAGGATAGAGAAAACGATTATTCTCATTCGTATCTTTGCACCAATGATGCATATCCTCTCTATATACAAGAGAGAGAGAGAGAGAGAGAGAGAATTATGTGTTAGAATATAATTTTAGAATATAATATTATGTATATACTGAAAAGAACAAAATAGGAAATTAACAGCCATGAAGAAAAAGATTTAGAATCACGAGAAGCAAGAAATTAGCAAATTGAGGTTTTATAAACAAATTATCCTTAAATCAGATTTGCTCTCACACCGTAAGTGCTTTAGGTTTCATTGAATGTCTGTCTCTTAAGATACAATGTAAAAACTTGTAGAAACTAACACTAGCGAACTAAACTTGATCCAAACTATCATAAGAGTTGGACAGAAAATAGAAAATCTCGAACAAAAGAAGTGAGACCTTTTCTTTTCTTTCTTGTGTGGAAATGGAGGAAAACTATTCCTATTATTCACTTCATGAATTGAGAGTTAATTTCAAATATTAACAAGTCATTACAGCCTGTTAACCACATGAGTTTTAGAGAGTTTCAGGTTTCACGAGTTAAAAAGTTAAAACAGTGGGAAAAGTAGTTGGAAAAACATTAAACAAATAAGAAAAATAAAGACGAAACATAGACCCTTCTAAGGGATCAATTTCGGTTCGACATTTTGTGTATGCAAGTCGTGCTTGCAAACAAGTTCAAGGGCTTAGGTGCTAATTCGGTCCGAGATTTGCAGTTCAGTGCACACGCACGTAGAGAGAGTTTCTACATTACACATTTCAAAAGTGTGGCTATATATAAACTAGTCTTCGCCGTCTTAATTTTCCTGTATGGAACGAACCAAAATAATTTCTCTTCCAACATATAAACATCTTCCAATGGGTCCATTTCGAAATCCAATTTCTCATTTACTTCAGCATCAATTTTGGCAAGTAAATATATGATTTGATGTTCTCACGAAGAAAAACACGAATCTACTTTTATTTTCCAATATGAAGAAATGAGTCCGATTAAAAATTATGCTAAAACAATCCATATATTAAGTCATTTTTCGAACAATCTTCCATATGAATGAAAATTGAGAGAGCTACAAAAATACGAAACAAAAGATTTGGTGATAAAGTTCAATGGTTGAAACCTGCAAAGCATAGATAGGCATTACCATTTGATCATTTCCTTATGAAATTTTATTTACTTTTACTAGATGACCAGCACATACAATATCTTTGAATTGCTATGCTTTTTATGTAAATAATGATATAATCCACACATGATGTTTTTCAACACAATTCAGTTCTCATTTTTATATTCATTTGTGGCTATGAACGTAGAAGCAGGCTCACTTCTACATAGGTGATTTCTTAATTAAAAATAAACGGCATTACTCTATTTGATTTTCAATGCGTAATAATGATTAAAAGGGTATTGTTTATCCTTCATCTTTATCGGCATCACTATTACCTAATAAAGGTTGATAGGGAATGTTATCACCCACAACGATTCGATTAAACCTTTACAGTTAGGTTGTCTCTTTGAATCTAAATCTTGGGATCTTTGGTCAACTAAGTTGACTTTCATTGTATTAACACATTCGTTCAAGTGCTTAAGTCCCATTCATTTTGATGATTTTTCAACTAACTCTCTATTTAAACATTTGGTTAGTGGGTCCACAATGTTATTTTTTGACCTCACATAGTCAACACAAATGACTCCAGTTGAGAGTAGTTGCCTTATAGTATTATGTTTATGACGTATATGTAAATATTACCATTATATATGTTTCTCTACGCCCTTCCATCATAGATTGACTATCAAAATATATACATATTGCTGGCACAAGCTTTAAGAATCTAAGAATATCTTCTTAGAAGTTGCATAGCTACTCAACTTGTTGATCACATTTATCCAAGACTATAAACTCAAATACCGCGATAAATATGACTATAACTATTTATTTAGAAGATTTTTATGATATAGCTCCACCTCTCAATGAGAACATAAATCTACTTGTAAACTTTGAGATTTTTGTATCAGATATCCATTTAGCATTATTATATTCTTCAATAGCTGCTGGATATCTGGTATAGTGTAGTCTATAGTTATGAGTATATTAAGCACCTTAGTACACTTACTATTCTTGTCCAATGGTTAGCTCTTGGATTGCTCGTGCATCTACTTAGTTTACTAGCTGTATAAGTTATGTTTTGTCTTGTACAACTCATCAAGTACATCGAACTTCCTATAATTTTAAAGTACTCTATTTGAGGCTCTCTTATCTTCATTTTTAGATAGACGCTAACTTGTATTTATTGGTGTCCTAGCCATGTTAGTATCATCCTTGTTAAATTTTTCAAGAATATTTTTCACATATCATAACTGGCTTAGAATGAGTTCATCTGACATTCTTGAAATTTTAACTCCAAGTATTATATCAATTAAACCCATATTTTCGTATCAAATCTTGAATTCTACGTATGTTTAGTAGATTTAATTATCTTATTGTTGTTACCAACGATAAGCATGCCGTCAAAGTAAAAACATAAGATAACTTAGCCATTTGAGGCAACTTTGATGTAGAAGTATTTGTCGCACTCATTGATGTTAAATTCACATTCCATCATGACTTTTTCAAAATTTTCATGTCTCTATTTTGGTGCTTTTTTCAAGCCATATAATAATTTCAATAATCTACAAACTTTTTTCTTGTCCCATTGAGGAAAAATCCTAAGGTTGTTCCTTGTAAATTTATTCCTCTAAATCTCCATTAAAAAACTCATTTGATATACTTCAAGATTTTGCAGAGTTTCAATCGTAATCATCCTCGTTACTGAAGAATATGTATCAAAGTAATTAAGGGATTCTTATTGTCTATAACATTTTTTCACTAGTCTACCTTTATATTTCTTGATAGTTTCATCTGCTTTTATTTTCATCTCAAAAATTCATTTTAACCTAGTAGTTTGTAGCATAGAGAAAGACCCACCTGTTCCCATGTACGATCCTATAAAATGGAATCTATTTCACTTTTAATAGCCTCTTTCCACTAAAGTCGTTCTGAAAAATTCATAGCTTCTTAGAAGATTTGAGTTTTGAAGCATCTTTAGTCAAAAACTTTACAAGATTCAAGATGGTATAAGAATTTCTGTTGTCACATTTTGAAATTCAAATCATTAATTTCTCCAATTCTTCCTCGTGATTAACTGAAATAGTTACAACAGGGTTAGTCGTTTGAGCCATTATTTCACAGCATGACTTGATAATTGAGTTATAGTCTGGTTTTCGGTAGCCACATCCATATGGACTGATTTGATTGTCATTTCTGAAAAATTAAACAAATATTAGTTCCTTAAAAAGATTAAAATTAGCCACTTGTTTGTTTATTAATCGAATCGGTTTTAAGTTTGTTAGTATAAAATTGCAGAATATAATATTATATATAATGAAAAAAGGGTAACGGGCATTTTTACATGTGTAGTTCCTTAACTTTTTTATTACAAGTGCAATTAATTTCAAGTCTTTTTTGAAGCTACCAAAAGGACTTGATCAAACTTATATAATTTATGCTTCAATAATTGAACCACAGTCAAGTTGATTCGAGATCGTACAATTTTTATTTATTTTTTATTTTTTTCACTCACACTGCTGAAGGCAAGAAACTAACTCTTTAAGTTTTATAAAATCTCATAAACAATAATATTGCAATTCCCTATACCTATATCCTTTTGACTTGTCAACTTTACGTCTCACCTGGACATCGAATATTTAGATATGGCTAAATTAACGATTTCTCACTTTTATTATTTTCTCATTAAAGCTCACATTTTCTTTTACAGCTTCTTTGTGATCATATCATGGAAATAATTTGACTATTTCCAAATACTAATTTTAGATTATGACTCGCTTTCAAAAGAAAAACTTGAGAGGGCTCATTAACCCATCGAATAGGGTGGTGGACTCCAATCACGAATATGTGCTCACTAATTCATTTTTAGCCAGCTCTAAACGTACCAAGGTATATTTCATACAAATGAATCTCACTCATTGACACATTAAAAAACATTGAGTTCGCAAATAGAAACAACTTTATAGTAGATTTAAGTATCATAAGAAAATCATGTTTATCTTAATTTTTACTTACAACCATTCTACACAAATTAATCTACTCATAACTGTCCTATCTAGTACACTCAATATTGATCATAGACATTTGCCACGGTCAAGATAAACTTAGTGCCACAATTGATACAGTAATCTGAACTTATCAGAACAAAGTGTCAACATATGTTAATCGATTGAGGATAAATTTATTTCTAATGAAAATGTGAACTATATATATATATGCTCTAAAGTGTCAACCTATGTTCATCGACTACGGATAAATTAATTTCTAATTAAAGTGTGGAACTATATCTTGTTGGAATTGGTTTAAAGAAATAAAAAAATTGGTTAAGTATAACTTTGAAGAGTCAACTTTGAGCAGATATTTGAACTTGATCCGATAGTCAAATTACAAATGTAAGTAGACCAACTTCTTCTACTCGTAGAGTAGATCGTCATAATATATTTGGAATTTTGAAACCAATTTTGGATGAATGAGAAATTGTGGTCGAAAGTTGAAAGGAAAATAGAGGAAAAACTGGTTGGAAAAGTGACTATCTCTATCGCTCGAGTGTCACTCAAGTGAGGAAGCTGTCGCTCGAGCGACAACCCAGTGACAGGCAGGTGACAGTGGTTTTGTTTTTATCGCTTGAGAGAGAAGTCCGTGACATGATAGCGATAGCAAGAGTTGCATCTATTCATAAGGTTGCGAGGTTTGGCTCGCAACACTTCATCCACAACCCCTCATACTCTATAAATAGGACTTGGGATGTCCTTTTCGACACACCAATGATATGCAATCATAGCATAACATTATGTTCTCTCTCTCAACCAAATTTTGCATATATATTGCATAAAATTCTGGTTTTCTTCATTTTTGTATTAAGGAGTACATAAACCAAACCCTGGTTCGTTGTTTTTGTAAGTTGAAGTGATACTCACACAAGAGGAAGTCGTTGTTTTTTGGGAGTTAATTGCCATAAACCGTAGGCACCGGTGCTGGACAAATTTGACTTAAGGACAAAGTCTTCAACATTTGCTTTGACTCTGCATCCATTTGGCGTTATTCATTTCAAGTTTCATTGTCATTACTCTATCGAAATTTCAGCAGAAGTTTGATAAAGATTCTACGAGAGTTTGTTTGTCACTCCATATACCATATCTATCCAACAATCTTAAGTCGAATTTTTGGTTGTTGGAATGACCATTTTGTTTCGATTAAACTATTATTTGGTTTGACTTCTTCTACTCTTCTTTTGATTTTGTTGATCTTCTTTTTTGTGTAGAAATGAATTCGATTTTTAATACCGACTCTACTTCGAATGACAATTCGAATATGGGAACTTCGAAAGGATTTGTTCCTACTTGTACAAATACATCCAGTTGTTACTACCCCTTTAAACTTTGTTCCACATGGAGAGAAACTAGAGAAATTTATTGAGACTAATTTCAACAGAAAATGTTGTTCTATCTCACGACCCTCAACTTGTTAAAGTTCTTATATGAAGACACTCCTGTCATACAAGGAGGAGAAAACAATAGAGCATTACTAATTGATTTGGATGCTTGGAAATATTCAGATTTCTTGTGCAAGAATTATATTTTGAACGGCTTGGACAACTCGTTATATAACGTATACAGTTCCAAGAAATCTGAAATAGAACTATGGGTTTCCTTGGAAAAGAAATACAAGACTAAAGACGATGGAACAAAAAAGTTCATCGTATGGAAGTTTTTGGACTACAAAATGGTAAATTCAAGTTACTCTTCATGATATTTATGTGGGGAATATGTATCTAAGTGAATCATTTCAAGTGGTTGCAATCATCGAGAAACTTCCACCCATGTGAAAGGACTTCAAGAACTATATCAAGCACAAGCACAAAGAGATGAATATTGAAGAACTTGTGGTCTGATTGAGGATTGAAGAAGACAACCGAAGTTCGGACAAGTATTTTGGGAATCACATACCACAAGCAAAGGCTAATGTGGTGGAATCCAACAATAAAAATAAGGAGAGGAAGCATTCTGTTGAACCTTCGAAGAAGAATGCAAAGAAGTTCAAAGGTAATTGTTACAACTGTGGAAAGGTCGGACATCGCTATGTCGATTGTCGCAAATCGATGAAGCAAACCCAAGCGAATATCACTGAATCTGATGTGATATCAAATGGTATATTTGATATGAATTCGTCGACCGTTATTTTAGAGTGCAATAATGTTGTAAATCTCATGGAATGGTGGGTTGATATGGGTACTACCCATCACATATGTGCTGATAAAGGAATATTCATTTCCTATACTCAAACCACGAGAGAGAAAGTGTTCATGAGAAATTTCTCAAGTTCAAAAGTAGAAGGACAAGGCAAAGTGATATTGAAGATGACATCGGGGAAGGAACTTAGCCTCAACAATGTTCTTCACGTACTGCATATTCGCAAGAACCTAGTTTCAAGTTCTTTATTAAGCAAGAACGGCTTCAAACTAGTCTTTTTATCTGATAAGTTTGTACTTTCCAAGAATAATATGTATGTAGACAAAGGTTATGTAAAAGATGGACTATTCAAAATGAATGTCCTAACTGTTGTACCAAATAATTCAAGCAATAAAATATCTTATTCTACTTATATTGTTGAGCAGTCTAATTTATGACATCTAGATTTGGACATGCAAACTTTAATTCAATACGTAAGTTAATGAATTTAAGTTTACTTCCAAATATGCATTTTAATAATGGAAAATGTGAGATATGTGTAGAGGTAAAATTGGCCAAACCACCATATCAATCAGTTGAACGAACCACAATACCTTTGAAACTAATTCACACGAATGTATGTGACTTAATGTTCGTACAAACAAAATGTGGTAAAAAGTATTTCATCAAATTTATAGATGATTGTACAAGATACTGTTATGTATACTTATTGAAAAGTAAAGATGAAGTTTTGGAAGTGTTCAAACACTATAAATATGAAGTTGAAAACCAACTTGGAAAACGAATAAAGATGATCTGTAGTCATAGAGGTGGAGAGTATGTTAAACCGTTTGAAGAATTTTGTGCAAAATCTGAGATTATTTATCAAATTATTGTACCATATTCACCTCAATTTAACGTGGTTGCTGAACACAAGAATTGAACCCTTAAGGAAAGAATGGATGCAATGTTGATTAGTTCAGGCTTACCTCAGAACTTAGAGGTTGAAGCTATCCTTTCGGTAAATCATATCTTTAATAAAATACCACACAAGAATAAGGTTGAATCACCTTATGAATTGTGAAAAGGTCGGAAACCTTCCAACAAATATTTTAAAGTGTGAGGGTGTTTGGTAAAGGTACAAATACCTAAACCAAAACAAATAAAGATTGGACCTCAGACTATTGATTGTGTCTTTATTGGATATGCAAACAATAGTAGTGCATATTGATTTTTGGTTTATAAGTCTGATATACTTGATGTACATGAAGGTACCATCATTGAATCAAGGAATGCTGTATTCTTTGAAGATATTTTTCCTTGTAAAGAGAAAGAAGTAGGTTCACATAAACAAATTTACGTTACTGCAATTAGAAATTTTCAAGAAGATAGTAATCATAAAGAAGATGAAGAATCAAGGCGCAGTAAAAGGCAAAAGATTCATAAGACCTTTGGTTCAAATTTTCTAACATATATACTAGAAAATGATCCTATAACATTTAATGAAGCAATATCCACTCATGAACCTCCTTTTTGGAAAGAAGCTGTTAACAATGAAATTGAATCCATTATGAACAATTATACTTGGGAATTGGTTGAGCTTCCTCTGGGGAACAAAGCTTTAGGCTGCAAATGGATCTTCAAAGAAAATTGAAATCGGATGGATCAATAGACAAGTATAAGGTTAGATTAGTAGCCAAAGGGTATAAACAAAGTGAAGGACTAGATTTCGTCGATATCTATTCACCTGTAACAAGATTCACATCTATACATGCGTTGATTGCTATCGCTGCATTGTATAACCTTGCATCAAATGGATGTTAAGACTGCATTTCTGAATGGTAAATTAGAAAAAGAAATTTATATGGAACAACTGGAGGGTTTGTTGTTCCTGGAAATGAAAAGAAGGTATGTAATCCTGTAAAATCGTTATATGGATTAAAACAAGCAACGAAGCAATGATATAAAAAATTTGACAGAACAATGTTGTCAAATGGTTTCAAAATAAATGAATGTGACAAATGTATCTACATCAAAACCACACATAGCGGATACGTGATCATATGTCTATATGTTGATGATATGCTAATCATGGGGAATAATTCGAACATTATTACCTCGACCAAGAAAATGTTGATAAAATATTTTGACATGAAAAATACAGGAATAGCTAACGTGATATTAGGGATTAAAATCTATAAAATATATGATGGTTTGTCATCATCTCAATCACACTATGTTGAGACAATACTTCAAAAGTTTAAGGGATATGACGATAAACCAGTTAAAACACTAGTTGACTTAAGTTTACACTTAGCCAAAAATATTGGTGATCCCGTATCTCAATTAGAATACTCACGCATTATAGGCAACTTGATGTATATCACCAACTGCACGCGTCCTGAAATAGATTTACGAGCAATCCAAGTTATGACCGTTGGAAAGCATTAGATCGAGTTCTTAAATACTTAAGACACACGGTCAATTATTGATTACACTACTCAAGATATCCTGCAATGTTAGAAGGATATATTGATGCAAATTGGATATTTGACACAAATGATTCAAAGTCTATAAGTGGTTATGTGCTTACCATTGGAGATAAAGCTGTGTCCTAGAAATCGTCTAAGCAAACTTGTATAACTCGATCCACGATGGAATCTGAGTTTATTGCTTTAGATAAAATTGGTGAAGATGCAAAATGGCTTTGTAATTTTCTTAAGAATATTCCGTGTTGGGAAAAGCATGTACTTGCTATCAGCATACATTGTGATAGTCAGTCGGCTATTACAAGGGTACAAAATAGTATATATAATGAAAAATTTCGACATACTCGTCAGGAGACATAATGCCATTAAACAACAAATTTCGAATGGTATAATCTCTATTAACCATGTTAAATCGAAGAAAAACATAACGGATCCTTTGACGAAAGGATTACCAAGAGATAAAATGTACCATCTTTCATGGAGAATGGGCTTAAAGCCTATTGAATAGAATCACCATAATGATAATCCAACTTTGTTGACTGGAGATCACAAGATCTTGATTCAATGGGACAATTAAGTTATGAATAGTTCAAACGAGCACTTCTATCCATTCATTAGAAAAAGTACTATATTGCAAAGTATATCAAAATAAACTATGCTTTTAATGATTCATATATCTTGGAAGAGCCAAGAGAAGTATGATAGAATACTATAGAAGATCACTTATGTAAGTACGAAGTGTGACCGCTTCAAACAAGAATTTTGAGGCTTAAATTCTTTTAAAAAGAACTTATGAAACCAAGAGTTGTTCATGGCTATAATGAATACAATCATGAAAATCGAAAAGATTTAGGGAAGACGTTGTATGGGTACTATCGTTTTGGTTTACAACAACAGCTGAATAGTTCAAAACACCGCGTTCACTAATTAGTCAAGTAAATTTGATAGTATTTCACTAAGGAAGGTTTAAACTGGAAGGTTCAAACTAGAAGCTACCTCCCCTGATACGATATATTTTCGCTCGTCTCTCTACTAGTGTCTTTATTATCATTTGCATTTCTAGTAATTTTCATTCATGTTTGGGGATAGTTAAAATTAATTAAGTAAAAATCAATAAAAGGTTGATTTTGTATCAACTTCGGCCAAAAATTTGAATAGATTTCAATAGTCAAATCATACAAATGAATATACTAACTTATTCTACTCGCCAAGTAGATGATCGTAATATATTTGGGATCTTAAAATCAATTTCAAATGAATAAAAAATTATTGTCCAAAGATAGAAAATAAAAAATCGAATTTTGCCCATATAACATTGCCTCTTGAGCGGCAACCTCAGACGCAACGAGCGATGGTGTTCCTACTGTGGACGCTCGAGCAGCATTCTAGGCGGCCAACGAGGTGGCCTAAAGGGCTGTATCCCTTTATGAAACATGTTGAATTTGGAGCGTATCTCTTCGACTACAACCCCTCATTTTCTATAAATAAGATCTCTTGGTAGCCAGAATTTATTCCATATCATATTCATCTCTTATTTACATAAAAAAACATTCCAAAAATATTGTTTCTTTGCATCGAAAGTCATCAAATAATAGAGAGAAAATTATGTTTTCGAGTTCGTCGGTTCTTGTGAATTGAAATGCTGCCATCACAAGACCTGATCGTTGTATTTTGGGAAATAATTGCTAATCTACCAACGGCACCGGTGCGGGACAAGTTCATCTAAATGACAAAGAGTTCAACTCTTATCTTGATCTTTTTGCATTCCGTTCTTTTATCAGTGTTTGTTCAAAGGTTTTTATCCATTTGTCCTGGTCTAATCTTTATTTCAAGTACGAATAAAGTTGGTCAGGTTTGTGGTAATATTGTATTTTATTTCTAAACAATAAAGAAATCCCCTTATTATATTATAAATTTATTCACATCAAACATACAAAACATATTTTGGAAACTTTGCACTCTAGGTGTGTTGTACCCCCACAAGTGATGTTGCACTTGTAGATTCTTGTCCAGGTTAATTGATTTCTATGTTGTCATGAAAACTTGTACTCCCTCCGTCCCAATTA
>CAIGRT010201462.1:0-22651 GCA_903798405.1 Fraxinus platypoda | reverse complement strand
GTGGCCAATGAAACAATTAACTCTACTCTCCTGCCAACCCCAACGTCCTCTCACCTAACACACCAAGAAAATTTGCAATTTGAAAACCTGAAATCCCAATCCCAGAAGCCACCATTTTTTCCTTCACAAAACCACTCAAAAATTCTTAATTTCCTCGAGAAATGGCGCAAGCTAGCAACTTGGCGCACAAACTCCAGACACCGAAATTCCTCAGCCCTAATGATCTAAATCCTAAATCTTCTTGCTTGTCGACATATTCTGTGTTTTTTGGCTCAAAAAATGTTAAAAGTTCATCAAATTGTTTGAGGGTTTCGAGTAAAGATTCAAGTTTTGCAGTAAAAAAAAATAGGTCAGTAAAGGTTATGGCTTCAGNCACAAATTCCAGACACCGAAATTCCTCAGCCCTAATGATCTAAATCCTAAATCTTCTTGCTTGCCGGCATATTCTGTGTTTTTTGGCTCAAAAAATATTAAAAGTTCATCAAATTGTTTGAGGGTTTCGAGTAAAGATTCAAGTTTTGCAGTAAAAAAAAATAGGTCAGTAAAGGTTATGGCTTCAGTGGCCACCGCCGAGAAGCCGTCTACGGCGCCGGAGATAGTGCTGCAGCCCATCAAAGACATTTCCGGTACCGTCAAGTTGCCGGGATCAAAATCTCTCTCTAACCGCATTCTCCTTCTCGCTGCCCTCTCTGAGGTAATATTAGTATGTATATGTGAGGATATGATCTTTTAATTTGAGTGTTAAATGTGAGGCTATATGGTGATTATTAAAGCTAGTTTTACCTGTAACTTTATTTCACATTAGTGGGAGATGTGATTGAGCATTAAGTGCGCAAATATGGTGGCGTGTGAATTTGTAGTCTAAGACTGCAATTAGAGTAGGAAAATGATAATAAATAATAAATCGTTGGATAATCAAAGCAGGATCTTTTGTAATATCAAGTGAATGCGTGAAAAGTTAGAATTTAGGTAATCTTTGTCATTTACTAGACACTACTAGGAAACTATTGGATTTTTGGTTATTAACATAATTAGATTGACAGGTTAGAATAGTTAATGAAATTATATTCCTTAATGTCCTGTAAGAAATTTTGTAATTTGGTAGGAATGATGCACTAGATCCCTTACGGAAGTAATTCATGGTTTAAGGAATAACGGTGGGAGTGCCTTGCAGTTATAACTAATTTTTTTCTTTCGAGTTCATATAGCTTTGTCGAAGTTATGTTTATGCTCAAAGGTTGACATCTTCCTTCATTCCCTTTAATTTTTTTTTTTGTTTTCTTTTGTGGTTCACGACTACCACTAAAAAACAATTTCTATTGTGTGCTAGAAGGATAAAATGTCAAAAGTTTGGAAATTGGATATAAGTTTGTATGTTCTTATGTCATTGTCATCATCATCTTCTTCTCGCTTGTCTTTTGAAAAGATTTTAGGCTTTTCCAATGTGCTATTTTTTAGCTGCTTCTCCTTTGTGTCTACTTTTTGCATGTTGTAATTTGAATATATCTTCATGATTGGATATTATGAATGTATTGGGGAGGTTTGAACCTTTACATTTCCGTTGAGAAAGTTTCTTGACTTCTTATCACATGTCATCCACTTGTTTTTAAGGGAACAACTGTTGTCGACAACCTGTTGAACAGTGATGATATTCATTACATGCTCGAAGCCTTGAAAACACTTGGGCTAAATGTGGAAGTTGACAAAACAATCCAGCGAGCAATTGTGGAAGGTTGTGGTGGTATATTTCCCGTTGGTAAAGTACCTAGTGATGAAGTTCAACTTTTCCTGGGAAATGCAGGAACAGCAATGCGCCCATTGACTGCTGCAGTTACTGCTGCTGGTGGAAATACAAGGTTTGTCTAAGAGTGTCTTTCTTTCTCTTGCATGTATAGCACTTGCACTTTTTGATAAGTAGTGTTCTCTTCAACTCATTTCTTGATCCTTGTGATGTGAAATTTACCGTAATTCAATGACGTTCATATGATTATATCCACCGGTTAACATTTGCATGTTAAATATTTGCCAATTCGGACGTGGTGAAGCCAAAATGTTAGTAAATAAATGTGCCTCCTCTCTAACAGCTTAAGTTTCTAGACAAGGTGGTTCAACATTATATTAGACCAGTCAAAATCTTGAGTTCAAGTGTCATTTTCACCCAATTATGAAAAAGTCCATTTGTCACCCATGATAAAACAAAAAATAAATCCCTCCTGCACGCCCTCTGAAGATAAAATTATGTCACCTATCTAATAGTTTAAGCTTTTGGATGAAGTGGTTAACCGAGGTCCGGTTCAACCGACAAAACTGATTCCTAATATGGATTGTCATTAACATCCCATGTAATGTAAGCATGTGGCCATCTAATTAACCACTATCTTTGAGTACAATCTGCAAAAATAATCTAGGAGTCAATTATATAATTTATCTTATTAACTTTTGATGCTTCTTAATTGGGTACTAGGTTCTTTTTTTCTTTTACCTGTCACCTTTTGAATTTTGATAAACATCTTACTTTCAGCTATGTACTTGATGGGGTTCCGCGCATGAGAGAGCGACCAATTGGTGATTTGGTCACCGGTCTTAAGCAGCTCGGCGCAGAGGTTGATTGTTTTCTGGGAACAAATTGCCCCCCCGTTCGCGTAGTTGGAAAGGGTGGCCTTCCAGGAGGAAAGGTGTGTCTTCCATTCATTTAAGATAACTTTTTCACATAACCAGGGGGTGTGATCTATGTATATATTTACAACATGCAAAAGGCAAAGCAATGATGGTTTAAACTTGTGAGAGGTGTGGGCCATAACGCTATCATATTCACAAAATAGATCCAAGATCAAGACCTTATTACTAGTACTAGGAGTTCAAGGCTTTTCTTCACCTAAAATTATTGTTTTTGTGTTCAAGTTGAATAAGGATGACTTTGGCAGTTGTGGCATATCTTGTATAGACCTAAAAAGGCTTCTATTCATAAAAGTGATGCAATCTTAGGAGAACATGTTACAAAATGGAGAGTAGCCGAGGCTTGCATGACGTGTAATAGTTGCCAAAGATTATTGCATTTGAACTTCCTGTTGGTGTAGCAATGAATAGAATGAAGTGGGTGAAAAAGATTCATGTAGTTGACTTCAAATTTAATTGAGAATTCAATTTAGTTTGTTGTTAGACTTGTGTCTGGCCATTGTAGCATGTGTGTTGTCCACAATATCTTTGTTGTCTACAATAAGTATCCTTTTCCACTCTTTTTGTTTTAGTTTTTAAATAAGTACCTATAGAGTTTTAAGTTTTTAATCTTTGTGTTATCCTATTCATTTTAGTGTGACCCTGGCTCTGTATTGAACTTCTCTTCCATATGTGAGGGAGAATTGTCTTCTACATAAACGCTCTTTATACTATTTGACTAGAATATACCTTTATGTCACTTTTTATGTCTTTCTTCTGGCAGGTGAAGCTCTCTGGATCCATTAGCAGCCAATACCTGACTGCTTTGCTGATAGCAGCTCCCCTTGCTCTAGGAGACGTGGAGATTGAAATCATTGACAAGCTAATTTCTGTTCCATATGTAGAGATGACTCTTAAGTTGATGGAAAGATTTGGTGTCAGTGTAGAGCATAGCGACAGCTGGGATAGATTCTTGGTAAGAGGAGGTCAAAAGTACAAGTAAGTCCCACTACCCTAGGTTTGAACAAATTTTATAGCTTAATTCAATGGGAAGTTTTAAGAATAAAATTCTTCATTAGGTCTCCTGGAAATGCTTATGTTGAGGGTGATGCCTCAAGTGCTAGTTACTTCTTAGCTGGTGCAGCTGTTACTGGTGGAACCATTAGTGTTGAAGGTTGCGGGACAAGCAGCTTACAGGTATTAACTTCACCATTTTACTTAATCTTATGCCGTCTGCTCTTATCATGTGATCCAAATGTTCGATGTTCTGGAAGGCGGAAGCATTACTGCCTGATGAAAATGACCATGTTCATCGCAATACGAAAGAAGTTCATTTGGGGGAGGGGGTGTTGCTGTTTTTCATATGTCATTGCAAAACTGATAGTCTTACCTTATTTTCGTTGCACTCTCGTGTGAAGGGTGATGTTAAATTTGCTGAGGTGCTTGAAAAGATGGGTGCCAAGGTGACCTGGACAGAGAACAGTGTCACTCTCAAAGGGCCACCTCGTGATTCGTCTGGGAGGAAACACTTGCGTGCCATTGATATCAACATGAACAAAATGCCAGATGTTGCCATGACTCTTGCTGTAGTTGCACTTTTTGCTGATGGACCCACCACCATAAGAGATGGTAGGCTCCCCTTCTTTGATTTTGATAGGAGTATGCTTCTCTTTTATTGACCATCATAATTGCAATAATAGCTACCTTAACTTGGGTTTTTCTGTGAACATTATGGGCGTTTCATCATGTTGTCAAGGATATATTTTTCTATGTTCTTATATAAGAAAGTCAAATTGCAGGGGTATATCTCTACATCTGCAAATGAAACAAGAGAACCACCTGACTTTACTAAGAACTTCTAGAGCTCCGTGTCAATAAGCAGATAGCATATTAGTTGAGAAGAAATTTTTTCTGTACTCATTTATTTTTCCAAGAATGATAAATTGAAACTATGATAATTTGCTATGCAACTGGAACAGAATGATTGCACATTGTTTTTGAGAGGATGCATAGAGAATCACTTTAGCTCAACCTTGGAGACTAGAGTAGCTATATATTTTTGGAGACTAATGTATGCGATAGAGAAAAGAAAGGATTGTCGAATGGGTAAAAGGATATATAGGATGAGTGTTGCAGTCTAGCATAGCCAGGAGAAAGACAGAAAAAAATGCAATGGTGAATCTACTAGTGGCTTGTTTGGTACAGTTTTTTCAAAATCATTTTTCTACCAAATCATTTTCAACCATACCTTCTCCAAAAAAAATATTTTTCACTCGAAAAAACCTGTGCCAAACAAACTTTAAGAACCTTAGTCAGCCTAGTTACTTTTTGTCTGCATATGCATAACCTTTAAGACTTCATCTTTTTGTCTCAATTTTTGGACAAACAACATAAAATACCTTGGGTCAGGATTAGTTCGAGTTAGTTGTGGAGCAATGCATTTGAGAGAGGGATTGAGATGTTCAAGAGTGAAGCAAAGCACCTTGAATGGCCGTGGTTTCAAGTAAAAGTATCAGTAGAAAAATAGGCAAGTCTAAGGTTAAGAAATTCCTAAAAATGAGTGTTTTGCCAGGCTCAATTCTCACAGGGAAGGATGAGACTGTTAGAAATTAGGGTTTTGCTAGGGGTACATAATTTTTGTACATAGAGGGGTACATAATGTGAGTGTTATGTACGTCTCTATGTACAAAAATTATGTACATCTAGAATTATCCTAGAAATTAATCTAAAGAGTAAGAATAAGACAAGCAAGGCATGTGATCAAAACTATAGATTCGTTTCTTACTGCTAATGTACCTTTACTTTATGTAGAATGAAGCAAAGTACATATATTTTGCCACATATGATGGTAAATATACTTTGTCCCTCGTGTGATACCACTTATACTTTGCCCATACTATTTTTTATGCTTAGATTACAACCACTAAGGAGGTCATATATGATCACAAACTCAAACACTAAGAGAAATATAAAAAAGGATAGATAGTTGGGAGAAGTGTCAATCCTCTTGTCAAAGGACTCTACTTAAAGAATTTGGACTCGAAACACACAAAATATATTTTACATACCAAAACTTAAGTAAATAATAATACAAACAAATCACATAGGCAAAGTATATGTACTTTGCTTTATTTTGCATAAAGTAAAGGTATCTTGGCAAGCAAGTAGGTAAGGAATCTATAGTTTTGATCACATGCTTTACTTGCTTCTTACTCTCTTAGTAAGGGGTTGATACATTTCTCCCAGCTATCTACCTTTTTAATGTATTTCTCTCAGTAATATCAGTGTGTGAGTTTGTGATCCTATTTAACCTCCTTCGTGGTTGTACCTCCTTAGTGGTTATAGTCTGCTACTTTTGACAAGGTTGAAGATGATAAGTTGAACATTAGTATCCTTAATAATTATCTAGCATTGATTTTAGAAGAATCGTGTATCTATTATACTGGCCTCAGTTGGGAAGAACTTATAAGCGGTTTGTTTTATAAATAAATAGAAATGAGTGGTGGATAAGTTGATAACATATGTAGGTTCTCATTGGAATGTGTGGTTGAATAAGTTTTGACCATTTGTAAGTGATTTATAAATTTTGCCAAATGAAGGCTTAATATGATTCGTGAATGCACATCAAATGTATCTCACCTAGATTGTGTGTATTCATGTAAACATGATTGTAGAATGCACGCACACACGTTAAATAGAATTAGAGGTGTGAAAATGAGCTGGTCAGTTCCAACCGGCCAGCCCACCTGTTGAACGGGCACGGACTGGAGGTGGTCAAGGACCGGCCCGGCCCGGCCCAGCTCACAATATATTCACACAAGATCAGACAGCCCAGTAGCCCATCCCTGTACCAGGCTGGTCGAGTATGGTTGACCAAAATCGTAAAGAAATGGGGCAAGATGCTAAATTTGGATGAACGGAGGCAACTAAAGGCTGACTTAGAAATCTAGATAGAGAGCTTGATTTGAGCAACCTTAGTCTCTTAGGTTTCTTCCTCCTGCGCACATCGCCGCCGCTCGGCCCTCGTTATACCCTGTATACCAGCCGTGGTGCTTGCTAGCCATCATGGGAGAATCGCTTAGCCTGAGCTAAGGGGGCCTACACTTAAAAGGGAGCCACTCTGCTAGATTCGAGTGTGAAGAAAGAATGATGCAAATTGTGTAAAAAACAACAATTGAGAAAGAATATTGTTCTACTGTGAGTACAAACTTATTTGTGAGCTCACTTTGCTGGAAGTGAATGTGAGCTCACAAATAAATCAAGCACTGACATTTACAAGTGAACTATAAGAGAACTTTGCTCTCTTGAACAAAGTGTATTTCTTTCTCAATTTCTGTCTACAAAATTTGCTTGAAGAACAAAACCCAAGACTGCTCTTCTATATACTTGTAGGTGCATTCTGTTTAATATGCTACAGAATCCTAGATCTAATACTTTGAATATGTATAGTTGAATATGTGCATTCTAGACTAGTACATTTGATGTTTATTCATGAATAAGAGTTTGTTTGTCTCCCATTATTGGGAGAAAATTAGTGTAATGAATAGTATTTTTTGGAGAATGTGTGGTTGAAAATTAAAGTAACTTTATTGGTTTGTGTGTAGAATATTTTATTAGGTGAATATGTGGTGTTGAATATGTGGTGGAGAATCTTACTGTAGCAAATAATTTTTTGAAATAATGGTAGACAAACAGGGGCTAAATATATTCATCCATTTTTCTTCAAGAGTCTAATGCAGAAAATTATGTAGTTCGGAATATTTAGATGGATATGAGGTAAAACGCTGGATGTATAATGAAATAAATCAGACGAGTCAAATTGTAGTGATGAAGTGAAATAGAAGAAAAGAAACACCGAAAATAACTTGGACTGAGGTAATAAAAAAAAGATTTCTTAATATGTGAATTGACTGCAATTTTTTCAGTATGGAGCTGAACAGAAAGGAATAATTTGTACGCCCTTCATACAACGTTCTTTCGAGATTTATTGAGTAGATCTTAAAACGCGCAGCGGATATTATGCTAGCGATTTTATGAGTTAAAAGATTTTCTGAAAATCAAGTACTATTTTGAAGATGCCATGTTATATTATCAGCACTTGCAAGGTCAAAACTTTGAGAAGCCCGGATGATATTATACGCATTTTCATCCAAGTCGCTGTTGCCCTTTATTATTCTTTTCCGACCAATTCTTTTTTCTTCTCATGTTGCTTTTATTTAATTTTCTTTTGACATTAGACTCCTGTACGAAACAAATTGATCTCTTCTCTCATTTATTCATAGTGGCTAGCTGGAGGGTCAAAGAAACCGAACGGATGATTGCCATATGCACGGAACTTAGAAAGGTTAGTTCATTGCTGCATTGTGTACTTTATTCTGTCATTTCTTGTCTAATTGGGTAAATACACCATTAAGTCACTAGATTTATAGCAAAGTTTCACGTCACTGAACTTTATTTTGTTCCAAAGTGGTCAATAAAGTTTGTGTTTTGCTTCAGTTTGGTCATATAGTTAAAATCCCATCATGGAAGACCTGAGTATTCATGCCATATCGGATTGTTGCCTTCCATGTCAGACATTTCATTTAAAGAAAACTAACGAATAAATCTCAATGACCAAACTGACAAAAATAAATTTTAATTGACCTTTTGAACAAGTTAATGTTCGGTGACTAATAGAAACTTCACTATATAACTGGAAGTGCTTAATATTTATTTCATATAAGTCCTTTGAGATCTTTTGCCATTCGATTCAAATTTCAGTTGGGAGCGACAGTTGAAGAAGGGCCAGATTACTGTGTAATAACTCCACCGGAGAAACTAAATGTCACAGCAATAGACACGTACGATGATCATAGAATGGCAATGGCCTTTTCTCTTGCTGCTTGTGCAGATGTTCCGGTCACGATTAAAGATCCCGGTTGCACTCGTAAAACCTTCCCGACTTATTTTGAAGTCCTCGAAAAGTTCTCAAAGCATTGACAGTTTTTTGATGTGCCAAAGTTTGTCATGTAACAATGTTCAAATATGTGTCAAGATGTCGAACAAATTTTTCTTCTGTATCATTTAAACGCTATTTGAAATAAGAATTTTTATTTATTTTTGGTGAGTCTTCAAGATAGGATGCAACTACTACCATTTTTGAAACTCGAAACTAACATTGCTCCCTTTTCTGGTAGAGTTGCTAGGGTAAATTGGTGGTGGGTGGAGGTACCCACCACCACCGTGCATCCATTGTCCTGTGGGCGAAGCCTCGACTAGGATGCAAAGTAGTGAAGCTTCATTAACAGAGTTTACAAGTCAGTCGAATAAGCTAATGGCTAGTTTGGTAGGTTTTTGAAAAGTCAAAAACTTCTTTTGAAATTAAGTTTTTGAGTCTGTTTGATAATTTTTTTGGAAGTACTTCTAATTAGAAGAGTTTTAGAGAGAGTTCGTTCACGATAGCTTCCTGAAAACTCTTCTATAAAAAGTAAAAGTCCAGCCAAATGGACCTTAAGCCTCGATCCCAATTATCTAGATCAATCAATGATGGTGCCAATGTACATCGTGGACTTTGATCCTAAAGTTTGCTCGTTAAATGTGTCTTCTATTTTACATGTTCGACTTATCTACTCAAGCCTAAATGGGTGGTTGGCATTGTATTCGTGCGCGTGTGAAAAGACTTGGCCGGTAAGATTTTGGCGCACATGTCTTTAGAAGCTTTTACGATCGTCCCTACCAGTAGGAACTGAAAGTCTTTGCAAGCATGCAGTTCAAGAAGGTCGTGATCAATCAAATCATTCATTATATTCCGAAAATATGCTAAAATCTCTACAAACTCACCCTCTTCGACTGCCAATTCTATCGTAGAACAAGAGTCGAACGGACTGGTCGAGTATAATGCCAAGAGGGCTGGGTGTTACAGGGAATTCAACTTCAACAAGAAGCGTGAAACATGATTATTAAGTACTTTCTGGGCATTTCAATGATGCCAACTTGTAGAGAAATAACTTTACTGCTGGGATATGCTTGTCACAAGGTGGAGGTGCTGCCCATGTTTACTATTTATATTTTCTTATTCTCTCTCCAACCCACATATCAATTGACTCAATTAAACAACTCGTTAGACGTGCTATAACTTGCTTATTGTAGACGACGTCAAGAGCAAAGTCAGGGGATAAAAAAATAAAATAAAATTGCACGGGGCTGATACATTAAAAAAAATGAATCTAATTATGTTATAATCTTAAGCAATGGTAATGTTTATGATTTTATATGTGATGTTGTCTAATCTTATTAAATGCAATACTATTTAAAATTGGACGATGTAGTATACACGATTTTAGTTTCTTTTTATAATATCATTGAAATAATTTGTAGTTTGGCGTGTGATTTTAGGATAATTATCTTAACATAGGCATTCACGTGAAGTTTAGACAAGCTATGTTTGAATCTCAATCTCTAAAAATTCATTTTTAATTACATATTCTCCTAATAAAATAATTTTATACGTAAACTAGAAATTTATTCTTACTTTTTAATTGCACATTCTTCGAAAAATCACTATTATAAAATCTATTTTTCCTAAAAATAAGTTCAAACAAAGCCTGAATAAGGGTCCTTGAAAAAGTAATTTTTGCCTTGTTTTCAAGTTTGTTTGCACATAAATGCGATTCATCCCATTCACGTCTCACTTCCCTTTTACACCCACACCAACCATGCAGAGTTAAATATACACATAAATGCAAAGAAATGTTAAATATTTTTATAAAATGAACCTAGACAAAGAAGAACATGGAAACTATATCAAGAAAGGTTGTTTGGATTTGGTTAAATTTTGAGTTGATCCTATGTAATCCTTTTTCCGAACTTAAGTAGAAACTAAGAAGGTGGAGAAAGACGGGTTAGTCGTACCTGAACGATCCAATCATGAGAATAAGAATGAGAAGAGTACGAAAGATGTAATGGAAAGCTATGGAATTTAGTGTTTTACTATCCTAACGATGAAGACCAAATTTGTGGAAGTGACAATTTCACCATCAATACTTCGAGTTAGTAACTTTTAATATACCTTTATGATAGAGAAATTTGGCAGTGAAAGTAACTTAGCCATTGTTTGATTCTCATTATTTACAAAATACATTTTATACATTTTTCTCTATCTTTTTTTTAACTACACATTCTTCAATAAAATAATTTTACACGCATTCAAAATTTTTCCTTATTTTTTAACTACATATTTTTTATCAATCTACTATTTCAAAAAAATCATGATACATGTACACTCTCCCTTACACTTTTCTTTAGATTCTTCCACATGACAACATCCACACTCTTGATTTTAAACTCATCCATCATATCATTGTACAGTTTTCCTCCACATAAGAGGGAATGTCAACCATGTTGTAAGGGAGGATGTACTTGTAGCATTATTCATTTCCAAATGCATTCTAAAAAAAGGGGGGGCTCAAACATACCCTTAATTTAAAGGAAAATTGTTGTATACATTTCTCATTTTTAATACTCTAGTTTAATTTTTATTGGTATTTTCTTCCTCTACTAATTTTTATAAAATTTAAATCCCATTTTACTAATTTCATTCAAAAATAAGAGTAATAGTCACGTACATATACATATGTGTGTTTGATATACAATATTAGACATTAAATTGTAGATTATTGTAATTTGCAACCGCCTCTTTTATTTAAATTAGATTAGATTAGAAATCAAGTAAAAGAAAAAAACATAAACATATTAGCTAAGGGCAAACTTAACGACTCGAGAGGTCTGATTACTTTTCTATTTATTATATAACATTTCCATGAAAAGAAAGGAAGGAAAAAATTTCGATTTTAGGGAATAAATCCTTCAATGAGGCTATAAAAATAGAAGAAAATTTGTCATCATCATTTTTCACCAACATGAATATGTGATTTATCAAAAATATATTGAACGCAGTACAATTCTTTAAATTGGATCCATTGATGATTGATTCATTGGAGTTGATTTGAGGATAATGATTTAAATTGTAACTTAATTAATTCACTAATCATGTTCATTAATATTAAGTCAACTCTTAATTACAGTCGTGATTGACTCTCTTCATCCTCCTCCTCAAGGTTACAACTTGTTTGGCTCGACTTAAAGGTTACTGGAATTTACTTTTAAGTAATTCTCTATTCTAAACAAGTTTAAATAAAATAAAATACTTTTTCTATCAATTGAAAGTAATGCTTAAAAAATTGGATCAAAAAAGATAAAAGGTTAGAGGATGAAAATAAATAATAAATAAAAACAAATAATCTTCATTTTTATAAATGAACTCGTAAAATAAGCTGGCTTTGGTGAGGCGAATCGGCTGATTCTGAAATTATTTATTGACTTTTTTTTATTATAATCATATTTATTTCAATTTTCTCAATTGAATTCGTCAATTTAGTCTGAATCTTATGATATTGGAAAATAAAAGTAACTTATTTCGACTATTATGTAAGTGCTACTTCAAATAGCTAACTTATTTATTTTTAATTATGTCCAACATAAAGAATTATTTTTTATAAAATTATTTACTTATAAGTAACTTTTTCAATACTAGGCAAACATGCATTTAGTCCACTCATTCTTCCATTAATCCTTTATTCAAACCTTGTTTCACTCCCTCTGTTTCTCTTTCTAATCATCCATTTCTTGATCAATTATCAAAATCTCAAATCTTTTCCTGTGTACAATTAAAAAAGAGCCTCAGGAAAAAATACATTGCCACCACCAGCAAGACCAGCAGTGCCCTCAAGGAACAAGAAGATTCGCATAAATGAAAGAACAAAAGAAAACTTCCACGGTACCATTGCAAACCTCAATCGACCAATCTTTATATTCCATTTTCTTATCCTAAAGATTTTTTCAGATTTCTTGACGATTTTTTTTTCAAACCCTAGCATTGTACTTTGTTTCAAGAAAATCTGAAAAAGATTAAGATCAGCAGATTGGTCTCAAAGTAGGGGATTTAGTAACTGGGTGTTCTGCAAATCTTCAAAATTTTAAGAGAATAATGTCCCAGATGATGCACATTGATAATATTCCATCAACCCCAGGGAAGTTCAAGATGGAGAAATCGCCATATCATAGGCAGAGGCTCTATGCATCTTTAGCCAAGCTCACGTTTTGGTCTTTTGTTTTCATTGGGTTGATCTTTATGTTCTTGTTTAGATCATCATCATCTTCATCACAAGTCCCTTCAGATCTCTCGAGGAGGTCTTTAAGAACCAGTTCTTATGGTGGCCCAGTGTGGGAAAAAAGGATCAAGGCCTCAGCTAAAATCAGGTCAAAAAATGGGTTTTCTGTTTTGGTGACCGGGGCTGCTGGCTTTGTAGGTACCCATGTATCGGCTGCCCTCAAACGCAGGGGTGATGGCGTTTTGGGGCTTGATAATTTCAACGATTACTATGATCCGTCCCTTAAAAGGGCGCGGCAGGCACTATTGGAGCGCACCGGTGTGTACATTGTCAAGGGTGATATCAATGATGTTGCCCTCTTGAAGAAGCTTTTTGATATTGTTGCATTCACCCATGTTATGCATTTGGCCGCACAGGCCGGTGTGAGGTATGCCATGGAAAATCCTAGCTCCTATGTGCATAGTAATATTGCTGGTCTTGTTAGTGTGCTTGAGGTTTGCAAGAGTGTCAATCCCCAGCCTGCAATTGTGTGGGCATCTAGTAGTTCTGTTTATGGATTAAATACTAAGGTGCCCTTTTTGGAGAGGGATAGAACAGACCAGCCGGCTAGTTTGTATGCAGCCACTAAGAAGGCTGGTGAGGGAATTGCACATACATATAACCATATATATGGACTTTCACTTACCGGATTGAGGTTCTTCACAGTTTATGGACCCTGGGGTAGGCCGGATATGGCATATTTCTTTTTCACACGGGATATCTTGAAAGGGAAGTCAATTCCCATCTTTGAGGCACCTAATCATGGAACTGTGGCTAGAGACTTTACATATATTGATGATATTGTGAAGGGTTGTTTGGCGGCGCTGGACACTGCCGAGAAGAGCACTGGTAGTGGTGGCAAGAAAAGTGGGCAGGCACAACTGCGCGTTTACAATTTGGGGAACACTTCTCCTGTGCCTGTTTCGGATCTTGTTAGCATTTTAGAAAGATTGCTCAAAGTAAAGGCAAAGAGGTTAGTTATGAAGTTGCCTAGGAATGGGGATGTGCAGTTTACACATGCTAACATAAGCTCAGCTCAGAGAGAGCTCGGATATAAGCCCACAACAGATCTGCAAACGGGATTGAAGAAATTTGTTCGGTGGTATCTCAGTTACTATGGCAATGGGAAGAAAAGCGCGCAGTGATACATTCTTTTCATTTTTGCGGTAGGATCATTCTATTTTTGTTCAATATGATTCTTGTGATTGTTTTTAACCTGTCACAGTTTGTAGCCCAGTTATCTTGTTATCTTAAGGATTTTATATAAGGAGAAAAATTGTAATCCCACAATGGAAAGGTTCTTTTGGTTGGTCATGATTTCTTTCATGGGAAAATCGATGCGTACCAAAAGACAAAACTCAACTTTTTCACTCTTGGAAATGTAATTGTTGTAGTTCTATCATTGTAGAATTCATGACTGATAGAGCAATTTTCTGATTGATCGAAGTGCATCACCTTTATGGAGTTCAAATGAAATAGCACACAATAGTTGGCTGTTGCTTTCTGTGTTTAGATTTCTTAAAATGATTTTTTACTCAAAATTACTGCTGCTAAGTTTGTGTTGTATTGGTTGCCCACTTTATTGGCTTAAGTACATTTACGATGTGCTTATTGATCATGCTGCATCATCTTACCATTTACACATTTACTGTAAGAATCTCTATGTTGGTTAAGATTTCCCTTACTTTCTCTGCTTTGCTTTTATGATATTTGGATCCTCATAGTTGCTGCTTGTACTTGGAAGCCTTGAATTGAGGATATTGATGAATCTATGTTTGATCTCCAAGAAATATCTGTCACTAGGATCTTTCTGTCTTTAAGTCAGTTGATTTGCCAGAAATACGGGAACGTGAGATGAGAGCCATTATGATTTAAGAAAACTTTTTGATGAGATTTTTAGCTGATAATGAATTTGAAACTGTAGTTATAGCCTTATCTACAGCCTACAGGTTGTCTATAGCCTTATCTACAAAAAAAAGATCTAATTTGTAGTGGCACCTATGAAGATGAGAATTAAGTAGTTAACTAGAAAATAGTTAGGCGGGACAAGTACGGCCAGAAGGATTTCTTCTAGGGATGGCAACGGGGCGGGGTCGGGGCAAGATTTCTTATTTTCTTCTCTGTATTAGGTTTCTAATAACTATGCTGCACTTCACAGTAGTACTATGTACCAAACATGTACTAAAATTTGTTCTTTACTTTACCATGCAAAGGGACATACATAGAATGAGGTAAGCTAGTTAATGAATAATCATGTATGCTATAGTCAATTTAGCAGATGGTAGGTTTGTCTCCTTGTGATGTTATATAACAATCCCTCCCTCATTTAGACTGGTTTAAGTATAATATGAAGTTACAAGTTCGAATTTCTAATCAATCTTTACATCCGGTTGTGACTTGGCTGAAATTTTCTCATACCCGTGCAAGACCTTTCTACTATTTGGATGCAACTCTTGTGGCATGTTTGATAGGAAAGATTGCGTAAAATCTTGTTCCATGTTCATTGCAGGATTGAGTATTGCGTACCAACCATGCACTTATTGTCTAGCCTTGCTTTGGCAATTTTTTCATTTTCAACCAGAAGTAAACTATTTTTGCCTTTTCGATAAAGAATCCTGCTATTGGAAATTTCTGAATTATATCTTTGTACCTGGCTTTCTTAAGATGAATTTAGCCCAACATGCTAAAATAACCCGTGGGGTAAAACACGTCGCCAAGGAATTTCAAAGAAGGGAACACTTTTGTCTCCATCCTTCAAACAAGGAAACCAACAAATTTTCACAACCTAAAGGTTAATTGTCGTATAATTTCAATCAAATTAGAAATAATTGTTCTTATAAATCTACACTTCACAAGAAAAACAACCACGTAAAAAGTCTGAACGTTGGGATGAAATCTACTCAAAAAGAATTAAGCGAACTATCAATTACTTGCAAAGGTGCCAATTTTGATCAACAAGATGTCAGCTTGATATGCGTTTCCTCGCTTCTTGGGAGACCTACCGGCCCATGACGAAATGGTAAGTGGAAGATAGAAAAAAGTGTACGATAAAACTCGAGTCAAAATACTGAGATTGGTAGAATACACACGCCCCTGGAATTATGAACTCCATGTGCTTCAAACTGCTCCAAACTCCAAACAAATTGATTGATACCCTGCAAACTTACGATGAAGGATATCAAGGTCCATGACCATATAACATTGTGGACATTGGATTTAAAAATCATATTTCATTCTTCCACTCTCTAGGATAAGACATAACATATCTGAGATGTCAGAAGAAGAGGAATGTAAGAAATTCCAAGACTCGAGCATAAGTCGTTTTCGTGACCCCTTGAAATGAACCACCTGTCTCCAGAAATTGAGCCCGATTAGAGATTGAAAGATGTATTCAAGAAACCTTCATAAAATAAATGAAAACTAAAATTTCTACAAATCTCGTACTACAGCCTTAGCTATTTCTCAACAATCAAGTTCCCTATTGAAGGGTGGGGAGGAGGGGGGTTATAGGCAGTGGGTTGGGGGAGGGTCAGTGAGGAAGATGAAGTGAAATTCATTTTTCAAATTTCCAATTTTTATTTATTTCCTTCTCCTTTTATATATTTTACCTATAAGTGAGGATATAATGGTCTTGTCAAAGAACTGGCTTTTTAAGAGTCAAATGGATGGAATCCATCATTGTGGACTGACGATACATCAAAGATGATAAGTTAGCAAGGATGTATCCAGCAAAACTAGGTTGGGGATGAAGTAGAAACACGATATTTCCAGAAATAAATAAATCTAAAGGAAGAAATACCCAAAAACTGGTCCTAAAACCTTGGCCTCCATTTGGGAAGAATTTATAGACGGTTTAATTTATAATTAGATAGAAATAAGTAATGGATAAGTGGATACTACTAGGGGTTCATTAAAAATGTATAGTTGAAAATCAAGTTCGACCAAATGACTTATAAATTTTGCCAAACGGAGGCTTGGCCATTTGTCAAGGTTATATGTGATAACCAAATGTGCTTCTTACCTTCACATCCAGAGGCATCCCGTGAAATTGACCTGCACCCTCTGGTGGTGTCCAATTGTAAATAGAACATGGTAAGAAAAGCACGGAGGCACCACCAATTTCATCTATGAAAGCCTCTCTTCTAGTGAACCTTCTTACATCAAAGGAAGGTTGAGATTTGACAACCCAGAAAAGAGCTAATTGATCTCCAAGCATTCGAGAAGCTTTCATGAATTTGGAACTGTAAACTTTCAGTACTTCCTGGAAGAAAGCCTTTGCCCTGCGCACAAGAAGTACATTGATTCAGTAAGAGAGATGAGGGGGAAAAAAAAGGTTTGCACATCAGATTGTAACAAATGATTCCAAGAGGAGATAAAATCTATTTATATAAATTATGAAAGTTGCAGCATGATAGATCAGCCAAAGCCTAAAAAATGTAAGCAATTATTTATGTATCTGCAAGTACCTAATCCTAGGTATTCATTCATGTATTGACCCAAAAAGAGGATGCCTCCAGAAAGGCACAATTTTTGCACACTTTCTATCCACTAAGCATTTTGTGAATGCTTGTCCAGTGTATGTTATACGTGAATGCGAAACCTTCTTTACACCTTTCACACCGCATGATATTCACAGAAAATTGAAATATAACCAGAAAATAGTGCACCTTAGAATTCCTTCGACTGTGCCCCTCACTGCTATGAAGCCTGAATTCAGAGGTTGCTCTTTGTTGTTTCGGAAGGTGAGAGCCAGATCAAAATTAGAATATTCAGCAAACATTTGTCCCAGGTCATTTACTACTGCAATATCCGAGTCAGTAAAAATGTAATGACGGACCTTCCCCTGCCTCTGACTCTGTTTCTCAAGCACTATCTCTAGAAAGGCCTGCAGAAAAATGAATCAATTGTAAAACCAAAGTATATTATTCTTAAGTGGAAGTAAGAGTAGATATTTTATCTAGATTAAGCTTTAGATAAAATAATTTCTGCCACCAGTTTTTTTATAAAATAGTCCTAACACAAAACTAAAATGTTAACAAACACCTCAGAGTATAAAAGTGAGAACTAGAGTACAAGGTTAAGAGCTAAAGGTTGGGTTCTTGAAGCAGAGTTCCCAAGTTCAAGTACTACAAACATGCAAGAAGAGTCAACTTAAATTTTAGTGTCTGCCCCACTAAACTTCTATCACAGTGGCAAAAATTAAGTAGATACATAGATAAATTGTTTGTATCTATAACCATATTGGACAGTGAAGTTCTAGGTAAGAAACTCAAGAAACGTCAGAATTTATAAAACGAAAAGAAAAAAGGTGTTCACCATTGCCAGCCAAAATGGCAGATATATCGGACACTTCTCAGTGAATATAACGAGCCGCTCCCACCCTCTACCCATAACAATCCCAACAAAATGTTCAAATTATGCTGTACATCATTATTCTTATACATAAACGTTTGTAAAACAAGGACTGGATTCTCCGACTCCGGAAAATCTGCCGTGAAGCTTAAGTATATTAACAGTTGCTTGTGATCAATCATTCCATCATATATAGGTATATAACCAATTATATAGAAAACATATCGGCTTTTAATGTCCTGTAAAACATTAAAACATAATCTTCAGCGAATGATAAAACAGAAAGTGTCACTTTCCAACAGCGCATTGCGCACTTACGATGTAAGACCTGATTCTTTGGAGCATCAACAAGTCCCTCGAATATTCACCTTGTATTGGATGTATGGTAACCTTATCTCTGTGCACTGGAAGCTCGGAGGCTGGATCTGTAAGTATAATAACATCACTCTGCGGCATGGTAACCTGCAAGTATTCATTTGGCATATGATTTGAGATCCTAATTTGAATAGAAATGTTCATAAAGTAATTGCACATAGAAAATAACTAAATGTCAGGAGCAAGAATAGAATTGCCTGTGAAAATAAAGCTTTCAAGTGAATTTAGGTCCCTAGTAATGATTTCTTTTGCAGCAGAGAAAGCGATGCTACAGAGTCAAAAATTATCAATCAATGATGTATTTAGTATAAAAAATGGTAAACCAAACTTTTAACAGTATTTTTTCGCACATGTTACCATTACATCATGAGCAAAGTATGTCATTTTAGTGCATGGAAGAGGCTGTGCTAGTTGAGTAAGTTATCTAACTATGCAATTCGGCTCAAACCAGAACAAGATCAACTTCTCTCAAGACCTGACCTAAAAGCAATAAAATTATTTAAAAACCATTTTTTTATCATGTAATATTGATGAATTGTTCTAATAATTTTCTTCACAAGGTGTTTCCAAATTGACAGCCCAAACGGGTGATAAAGGGAACGAGATATATTAGTTCTTGACTCCTGTATGCATCCAGACTGTATTTCAGTATTTGTCAAAACCAGATATACATTAATGGAAAAATTTGGAGTAAAATTTTTATTTTGGCTTTTTGACAATTGCTGCAAATCTATAAAGCTTCAATATGAAATTCCGAATTCAGAGCCTGACAGAACCAGTACACAAACAAATTATAGGAAATTCTTTGTATTGTCATTTTTAACACATGCACCTTTATATACATGTCTGTAATAGAAATCGACATATAAGTTGAATCATTGAAAATATTCTAAATAATTTAACCTTCAACTCTAGTTCTGTGAAAATATTACTTGGATATACCTGAATGAAATTTATAAATACATTCAAAATAGCCATTGATCTCTCAACTTTGTTGTATGAAGTGTCCCCAATAGTGACCAAATCAACTGGTCTGCCATTGACTCGCCTGTCAACTGTAGAGTTGTAGGTCGCAAAAAAAGTGACAAACACGACAAGATCTTCAGAATGAGAATCATTAGGGAATGTTCTGGATGTCTTATTAAGAGCCTTGGTGCCTGCAGCACACGTGCGGATAAACGTGCAATCAACCATGAGATCCCCTACACGCCCGTGCAAAATATAGAAAAAATCTAAATCCTTATCAAAGAGGAAAGAAGATGTACAAAACCTTGACACTGTAGGCGATCAGGCAAGCCTTCACCAGAAGCGGGCCCAAGAACTAGATGATCAAATTTCTTAGGCTTCTCTTTGTGTTGATATTGTACACTTGAGTGTTGCCGCAATTCCAAAACTGACATGAAGCAAACAAGTGATTGCATGATTTTATCAGCATTAAACGGTTAACATGCAATTCTCCATAGGACTTACAGTTAACAATTGCCCTGGAAATCATATTACCTGGGAGCATATGAGCAAAAACGAAGATGACAGGCAGGCATAAAACGAATCGCTTCCATCCACTACATGATCTCTTGTTTAACATACTTATCCCTCTGTCAAAACCTGGATTCCAACTTGCAAAGGCTCCAAAAATGCAGTTCAATACAATCAAAAAAGCATAGCAATGGGACGAAGCAGAACCGAAGGCTTCCTTCAAATTTCCACAGAACGCGGTGATGGCAGGTTTCGGCGTTGGTGAAATATTAGCCCATCAATTTGAGATTCCAAAAATCAATTTGCGCCTGGAATTTTTCGCAGAACGTGATAGCGATGCGGATTTTGATTGGGTGAGTTAGGAGAATGGTGAATCCAGACTACAGATTTTTTGTATTGGTTTGGTTTTGCTGATATTTTGTCGGTATGGAATTCTAAAACCTAAAAATTTAGGTTTATATTCATCGATGATGGCGGTGGAGTTCTGGTGGTGGTGGCCGGATAGCGGGGTAAGCGAGGATTTGGGTGGATCAAGAAAGATGGTAGAATTATTTCATTTTCTATTTATTTTTTCCTCTCGTCATTTTACTCTTTCCGCCCCCATAAAAATGCCTTATTTTTACGCTTTCGGTCCCTAAAATACGTTTAATTTCCTTATTTATATATGGAAAAAGTTCACAAATCAGACATTAAGGATCCATTTGATTGTAAAGGTAGAAATAAAATGTTTTACGGGGAATTGATTTGTCTATAAATTATTTTACTGGAAATTGTAATTAATTGTATTTAATTGGTATAATTTTTCATGAAAAATATTGAAAGTTTGGTGTCCGTTTGGCTTCGTTTTTTATGAAAATTGTCCATTAAAGTGATAATTTTTTCTACCATTAGGTCTAGAATTTGTTCCAATTGCTAAAAAAAAAATTATCATACCGAATATCATTTGTTTGGCTTTGTTTTGCATGAAAATTGTCAATAAAAGTGATAATTTTTTTTACCATTGTATCTAGACTTTTTTTTTCCAATTGCCCGAAAAAAAATTTCCCACCAAAACATCAACAATTTATTTTCCTCAAAAATGTGGAAAAAAAATTCTCGGGAACATTTTGCCTATCAATCACTACAAAAGTTTGAAAATGGAAAAATTCATGGAAAATATGGTGAATCAAACGGAGCCTAAGAATATCGCAATTCAATTTTCAAATTTTAAGTTTCAAAATTCAAGTATTAATTAATTAACTAAAAATATTTTATTAATTAAATATATTAAGATCACAAATATATAATTAATGATCACATGTGAATAGTTATACGCACAACTTATTTATTGATCACATATTATCAAATTAATTAATCACGGATTATTTCACGGTCACAATAAATTTTTTTGATATCTCACAAATCAAAAAAATTATATGTCACAGTTTATTTGATGGTTAAAAATTATTTTTTAGTCACAAAATATCATATTTTTAAGTTACAATTGATTAGTTGGTCACAAATTAGCCAAATAGTTGGTCACATGTAGTAATATGAGTTTTAAAAATGCACAATCAAACCTAATTACAGTGAAAATCCAAGAAAAATAAAGCTTTTTCTTTATACACTGTTGCTATAGTGTGGACATCGTCTCGCCCATATTACACCGACAAATGCAAAAACAACTTCAAACTCCCTAGATAAAAAGATTTGTAAGAACATGTTTTGTAAACACGAGAGAGAAGCTCATGTCAAGTGTAAATTTACAAAGATGGTCATAGTGGGAAAGCCCCAAATAGAAGAAAGAGAAGGGAATACGAAAGGGATGAAATTGATTTGGGGTAAATTCTTAAGCTACTATAGGCCAGTCCGTGCAACAAACAAAGGGATGGTAATTTTTGATTCGCTTCAAATCTTAATATATTAATCTCAATCTTCAACTTTCTCTCCAAACTTCGACGAGAGAAAACCTCTGTCAATCCTCTCTCTTCGTAATCACAACCCCATTTATCTCAATTCTTTTCTCAAAAATTATTAAAGAAAGATATAATTATTAATATTAAAATATTAATTTGTCACCTGATTTTTTATTAAATATACTTCATATCTGATTTTGAAATTTGATTTTTAAATACATGTTCTGGTGTAATTTCCACTTTATGTTTCCCAAATTATAATGTTCTTTTCTTAATTGAAAATATAATTATTTCTTAATTTTCTACTGTACTCGTATTTAGTCTTTGGTTGGTTCTCATTATTTTCAAAATGCATTTTTCTCTATCTTATTTTCAATTATACATTATTCAATAAAATAATATTATATGTAAATTCAAAATTTTTCCTTATTTTTTAATCACACATTCTCCATTAAAATATTATTCTACAATGCATTTTGGGCAAAAAAATGAGGCTCAAACAAAGTCTTAATATGTTTTGTTATCAATAAATATAAAATATACTTATTTAAATTATTATTCAATGTAAGAATATACTAAGAAAAGTACAAGTAAATTTTGTTTTTCCAACTATAAAAGATCGTACATAAAAGTTAGTATAAAAGTATGATGAATAATATTAGCTATTTGATCAAATACAGTGTATGAAACGCAATCCTAATGAATATTTCA
>CAIGRT010201457.1:0-11052 GCA_903798405.1 Fraxinus platypoda | reverse complement strand
TTCCTTTTCTTTATTTTCTTTAGATTGTTTAACAAGATACATCTTAATAATGTGACCAGCTATATGAAAAGTTAACACTATTTTTCCTAATAGAGTAACGCTGGGAGAAATCATTTTAAAGTTTAATAACTATCAAAGTAAAAAACATTTAACGAAATTTTTTGTAAATTCCTTCCAAATTTCAGTGAGAATTGGTGAAATCAGTTTCAAGAAGGGGGAAAAAAAAGCCTCAATAAATTAGTAAAGAAAAGAAAACGTGCTAGTTTTTTAAGTTCCTATATGATTTAACTTAATTGTAGGGATAAAAATCTAAATTTAACAATTAATTTGAACTACATAGAACACATAAATTTTCAATCAAACATCCAATTAAATTTTATCAAATTTTATTAAAAAAATAATTTTAATGTCCAGACTTAGGTTTAATTCACAAATTTTATTAATTTTTTTTTTTATCAACTTTTCAATAATATTTGAACATTTTCTATCAAATTTATTGAAATTATGATTTTTTGGCAAAATCATGTGCTAAATTTCGGCACTTTCGATGCACAAGGAAGCTTGGCATTTTTTCTAAATTCTTCCTCTTTCAGTTTTCAGCGTAAACAAAGACAAAAATTGAGTTTTCCGCTTCAGCAAAAAATCAAGCTACTACCACACAGATACGTCTCTGTTTATCAATTGGAGCGGCGGAGCCTCTGATTCAGGTATTTTTGGATTTACCCAGCCCATTTCCCCTTTCTTTTGTGTTTTATGGAAGATTTCCTCTCTCAAAATTTTCTCTTCGCTCCCCGGTATTCTTTACTTGTTTCTTCATGTATATGTAAATGTATTTTTCACTTTTATGGATTTTAATAGCCCATTTGACTTTTATTTCAGGTGGCAAGGTTTTGATTGATTTGGCGGCATTGTTATTTGTTACCCAGGGAAGTATTGATTTTTAAGCAGTAAGAACGGTTGGTTTATGGAGTCTATTTATAGAGTTTCCGAAATGAGACGTTGAATTGGTTTTTATAGTCTACGTGTTTAGAAAATGCCATCTGGGTTGCTATCAAATCTGAANCGTGTTTAGAAAATGCCATCTGGGTTGCTATCAAATCTGAATACTGCTTTTGGTTTTGGTTTTCGAAGGGCCGTGAGATTAGGAAAATCTCAATCCTTCCATTTAAGCGAAGCTTGTTTTCCTCGGAAAAATTCTAGGGTTGTTGTACCCGACTCAAATTGGGAAGCATTGAATTATTCAAGTGTTCGATGTAATAGAATAGCCATGGCAGCTGCTGGTACTATAGCTGCTCCAGGAGATCTTGTTGTCGATACTTTAGTCTCAGGTTGCGGAAATGCCTCAACTTTTACGAAGCCCAGTGGTGTCTATTTTAGTGATAGGAGTGGTAGGAATTGCCGGAAGGCTAGAGTGAGTTTGAGAAAAGGAGTAGCTAATGGCCATAGCCCATAAGGGAGTCCAAGTATATTTTATGTTTGATCTTACGGAAAGGTCTTACATTTCTAATATGCCTCTTGGAACATGGCAAAGTAATCGCTGTACATTCTCATCTTCGTGTTACTCTGATGGGATTATGCCTAATTTGTCGACCAATGGATCTTCATGTACTGATGAGCTTAGAAGTCTGGCAATTTCAGATGAGAGGTGCCCTTTGATGTTGTTTTTGTTTCAAAATCTTCACAGCTTTTAATTCAGTCTGAATTTGTTAAAGATTGATTTTAAGTTTTAGCTAAAATCTTGGCATGTATATGAGATCATACTGATGTTGTTGCATGAATTGAATAATTACTGCTTTGGAGCTTTGTATTGTTACTGAATGCTTTGTTTTGTTTTGTTTTGTTTTTGTACAAACTTACACTAGAGAAGCACATATCTTTTGATTGCAAAGGTGCCATTATGAAATTTATTGCTACTAAAGTCTACTCCAAGATGACTTTTTCCACCTAATATGACTATCTTTTAGTTTTTCAGTTAGCATGAGGTCGTGCCAGATTGAACTCTTACTAGAATATGAAATTTAGGAAGTAATCTGTAATCAGGTTATATTTTCTCTGTTTTCCAGGATCTCTGGTGAACGGGTTCTAAAACTACTTTCTGGAGCATGTTACATGCCTCATCCTGCTAAAGAAGAAACTGGTGGGGAAGATGCTCATTTATATGTGTGGATGAGCAAGCAATTGGAGTTGCCGATGGAGTTGGTGGTTGGGCAGATGTTGGTATTAATGCTGGAGAATATGCTCTTGAACTCATGACTAATTCAGTGCGGGCAATTCAAGATGAACCTAATGGTGATTTTGACCCGTTGCGGGTATTGGAAAAAGCACATGCAAAGACTAAAGCCATGGGTTCCTCAACAGCCTGCATTATTGCCCTTAAAAATCAGGTTGATGAATTCTGTACCTTGGCTCTACATGCTTCAATCTTGACCATGTCTTACTTCTTAATATTTTATCTTATACAACTGTCCTCAGAAATTAATGAGAATATTGAAGCACAAATAAGTACCAAAAACAAGAAGAAAAATTGGTATGACTTTGCTTGGATTGTTAACATGTAATATATGTTTGTAAACAACATTTTTTTTCCTGAAATTCTGCAGCCATTTGCATGATCAAAATGTAAATAATAAAGGGTTGGAGCCTGGAGGACGTTACTCGCCTTTTCACATACTGTGCATATGAGCACATTGATTTTACATAAAAAATAAAGTGTTTGGAGAATTAAGGACTTTTCTATATATGGTGGTATAAAAAACATTCCTTGTGGAAAAACTTGTAGCGGGTTTAGATCTGATAGGTTACTAATTTGTATACAATTTAATTCGATAAGTTGTGAGTTGGAATTAAATTTCTGTTTTGGAGGTTAGTACAAAAAAATATCTAATGGGTTACTCATACTGGCATGTCCATTCTCATTTTTCCTCTTGTACAAAAACAATCCTCACATATGCCACAAATCTAGTAAATGCAATGTAGGGTCAATCCAAATGAGATATGGTAGAGGAGAAACTCCAAACTACTGCCAACATCAGAAGACTAATTATCACCATTTTCTTAGAAGCAAAGAAAATCACACATTGAAAAATGTTGAGTAACAATACTTGCTGGTCTTTGGAAGATTAAAGAGGAAAGCCATCTAAAGCAGTGATCTAACTAACTAGGAGCATTATAAATGGATATGAATTTTTATATATATCATGTAGACTGGATTGATAAGTTAAATGTCTGATACACACGCCTAAATCCTAAAATGTAGATTTTAGACTCCCTGAGAGGACCGCTTGCACTTTAGATAGAAGTTATAAAGAGGTTTGAGTGAATACATACTGGATATGGTCGAACTTGAAGCATCCAGATGGGAATAAATTGTAACATTGCAAAAATAAAGGTCTAAATATTACTAGTTAAATTCAAGGAAAGTTTGAAGTATTGGATGTAAACCTGCATATAAGAATTGTCCCTTTTCTGAATCCTGGACTTTGATTAATCCATCCACATGTTATCGGATACGAAAAATGTTAGAGGACTCATTTGATTTTTATTTGTAAAATACTTCTCTTATTAAGGGAGCAAGAAATTTTTAGAGAACATCAAATGATGTTTTCTTTCCTTTTTGTACAATCACTGCAATGAAAATGCTAGTTTTCTGTTCTTGGAATCTTCTTACGTTCTGAAACATCTAGATGAGAATGACATAGTTTGTTTCTGACAGTTGCACAATTATGTTTCCCCGAACAGGGTCTAAGACTCTAAATGCTATCAATCTTGGAGACAGCGGATTTATCATGGTCAGAGATAGGCAAACTGTCTTTGAATCACCTGCGCAGCAACATAGTTTCAATTTCACATATCAACTTGAAAATGACGCTAGGGGTGATCTACCTAGCTCTGGACAGGTCTGTTGAAGCACAACTTTAATACTTAATAATTATTCATGTACTACTTTTTGGACTTGAATTTGGAAGTATAGCTTGTTCATACCATAGCCTAAAGTTGAGAGGGGGTTGAAATTTCAGTGGTTTATGACTTAGTCTGGTTATGCAACATGATTTATCTTTTTACCTAGGTCAATGTCATCCATATGCACGAACTGAAAGAAACAGTAAAATATTAGAATACAACAAACAATAACAAGTTAAGCCTTATTTCGATTATACTTGGGCTCGGCTACATGATTCCTTCTTTTCACTCTGTTCCATATAGCACTGAACATGATGGAATGTCATGAAATCAAATGTATAATTGCAAAATGACTTAAAATTGTTGATGCTTGTTCTTTCCGCTCTGAAAAGCTAACCCGTGAAGATTTTCATCAGGTGTTCACAGTCACTGTTGCACCCGGAGATGTGGTGGTTACAGGAACTGATGGCTTGTTTGATAACTTGTATAATAAGGAGATAGCAGCTGTTGTGGCAGATGCAGCCAAAGATGGCCTTAGCCCGGATGCTACAGCACAAAAAATTGCAGCTTTTGCACGCCATCGAGCTTTAGACAGGAAACAGCAAACTCCATTCTCTACTGCAGCACAAGAAGCTGGATATTCTTATTTTGGTGGTAAACTTGATGATCTCACAGTTGTTGTCTCTTACGTCTCTGTTTAAACCAGTGCGTGATAATTTTGCACAAGTAGATCATGTCTGTATCTGGATATTCTTTCATTTAATTTTGTCACGGGCAACACATTTTATGAGTTCCCATAAGGAAGACCCTCATCGTTTTCTTTATGCTTTTGGCTGAGAAATGAAAGTCATCTCTCTCAAGGATTCATCTATTTAATGATCTTTCCTTCGCCCTTGATCTACCATGCAAACGAGAAAACCAAAGCATTAGTGAAGACAGTAGTTCACGTAGAAGGGTTAGGCTCAGTCAGTTTCTTCATCGTAATTTTGATTGATTATCTTGCCAACCCTCCAACCTACACAGTGCATGAAAATTCATTAGTCATCTTCATTTAAATGCTTCTCCTTACCATCTACTCTCTGTCATTGCTCCACCTTGATTTGGAACATCTCAGCTTGAGCTTAGGCTTCAGTCAGTTTTTCCATATAAGTTCACTATACGACATGTTTGACATGCTAGGACTGGACACGACAAGTAAAAGAAGTTGCCAAGTTTATTCATCGCTTTTGCAATACTATGTCGTCGACTGTAAAATGCTAAACAAAGTTGAATTGTTGTTCAGTTAAAAACTTAACAACAGCTGCATAGATGCCAGTTTAGAAGCAAAAATAAGGGAAAGAAATATTTGTTTATCCTTCTCCACTACATCCAAAACATCATCAGTTAAATACTCTAAATGGCACAAAGTGAAAGATAAATCAAACTCCCGTACCCTTCACGTGGAATTCTCGTTCTCATTCTTTCATCATCCGCTTTGTATTCTTGAATCCAAGATCGAGACGTAGATCATAAACAAGGTGAAGTACAGAAATAAGAAAACACTAGGATTGGATTGAACCTAAGATATTACTAGGAATGAATTATGCATTGGGAATGAATGCAGGAACTAAACTAAGTCTTGTAATTGCTATAATATGAAGATACAAAGTTGGCAGAATTATTTGATTGTAGGGAGGTGCTTAGACCGAGTTCACAAGCATAGTAATATATTACAAAAGCTTATTGCAGGAAATTTCAAATCAAGCGAAAAAAAGAAAAAAAATGACAGAACATTTATTTATCTCAAACACTTCTGAAAACTCTTGAGGGATCGCCCCCAAGAAAACCGACTTTCAGTCTTATTCTTTAAGCTTCCTCTTTTACTCATTGTTATCCATATACTTGTTGGCCTCCTCCTCCTCCTCCTCCTCGTTGCCTTGCTGCTTCCTCTTCCCTTTGTGCCTCCTGTCGTTTTCTTTCTTGCTCCGCTGCCTGCTCTTCCTCACCCCTCCCAGGTTGCGGCCCTTCTTGCTCTTCCTGTCTCTTCCTAGCTTCCTCCTCCGCTCTCCTTTTGGCTTCTTCTTGTTGCTGTCTCCACCTGGCTGCTTCCTCCTCTCTCCTTTGGGCTTCTTGTTGCTCTTCTTCTCTCCTTCTCGCTTCTTCCTCTTCTTTCGCCGCTTGCTCTTGCTCTCTCTTCTTCGCCTCTTCTTGTTGTCTCGCTTCTTCCTCTTCCCTTCTTTTTGCTGCTGCTGCTGCTTCTTCTTCGCGTTTCCTCCTTTCTTCTTCCTCTTTCCTAGCGGCCTCCTCTTCTCTCTTCCTAGCTTCCTCTTGCTCTTGTTCTCTCCTCTTAGCCTCCTCTTCCTGTCGTTTTCTAGCTTCTTCCTCCGCTTTTCTCTTTGCTTCCTCCTCTTCTCTCTTCCTAGCTTCCTCTTGCTCTTGTTCTCTCCTCTTAGCCTCCTCTTCCTGTTGTTTTCTCGCTTCTTCCTCCGCTCTCCTCTTTGCTTCTTCCTCTTCCCGTTTTCTCCTCTCTTCTTCCTCCTTCCTAGCTTTTTCCTCCTCTCTCTTTCTAGCTTCCTCTTCCTCCCTCCTCTTTGCTTCTTCCTCTTCCTCTTCTCGTTTTCTCCTCTCTTCTTCCTCCTTCCTAGCTTTTTCCTCCTCTCTCTTTCTAGCTTCCTCCTGCTTCCTCCTCTTTTCTTCTGCCTTTTCCCTTTCTTCCTCCTGTTCCCTTTTCCTCTCCGCTTCCTTTTCCTTTTCTATCTCTTCCATCAACAACCTCAATTCTTCCTCGGCACATGATGTACAATCCAAGATAACCGATTCACGTTGTGGACCCAAAAGCCGATCCAAAGTGGTATTGTTAATGTTAAATGATGCTTCCAACACCTCTTTGTCTAGAGTCCGGAGGACCGAAGCCTTTCCTGCTAAAAATTGAGGATGGTTCTTCTTTGCCGACGTACTAAATCCCATGAAAACAAATGTACCATTGTTGAAAGCCATTTGAGCCATCGGATGGAATCTTGGAACAGCAAATACATCACCTTCTTCAACCTTCAACCTAGAGTTTTTGCACTCGGTTTCACTTGAAATACTAGAACAAACAACCCGAATCATTCCCTGACCTTGCAGAACTACTGCAATTTCTGTAGCCCTTGGGTTCCAGTGAGGCCCCATCATCGATCCCTTCATAAAAACATCAGCAAAATCAACAATAATCGATGTCAGCCATGAACATAACCTTAATTTCTAACCGTTTCTAACGCCAGAATAAAACTACGATGGTGTTTAGTAACTTACAGACGTCAAGTTCACCATGAATACACTAATTTCTGAACCCTTTAATGCAGACAGTTTTTTCCTGGTTACCGTTGTGCTCCACCCGTTGCAATTCTTGAAATCTTTATCTTCACTGAAAATGTTGAATAATTTCGTTGTCTTCCGTTTCTTCCTGTTCGATTCAAATATATTGTAACCTCTGCTTCCGATAAGGCCTCTTATGAATTGAGCCTCCATTTCCCATGCTGTTCTCTTTGTTCTTGAAAAACCATGTACAATAGCTGGTGGCTTTGTCCCATTTAGCATCTCATATATGACTGCCTCGGAAACCTCAACACAACCAATATATTCAACACGTTATAGACAACATAAGAGAAGGTACATTCCATAAACCTCGCACATTCCAAATGCAAGAGATCAAATATAAAGAAACATTTTGCACACTTTGGTACTAGTCCAACATATCGATCGGATTTCTAGAGAAACCTATAATGGATTGCTGAATCGATGATTGAAAATACGCATACCTGAAACGCTGCTTGTAGAACTTTCTTATCAAAGCCAAGAACCAAATCTCGAATGCTAGAATAAGCTTCAGTTGTTTGTCCCTGCATACATTAAACCATGAGCACATTCATAAGCATGGTAATTATCTCTTTAGTGAGGAATGGGAATGCATATATCAATTGCGAAAATTAGGTTCATACGCGAAAATCATCTGAACCCATAAAAATGGCATGAATCCGTAGCTTTGAGCGTTCAGTTTCCAAGCTGCTTTGGATGAAGAAAACAGTTCCTGGGTGCAATCTGTAGACATCTCCACGCCTTAAATCTGTGTGCTTAAGCTCATCTTCATCCGTCCAGCTCAAATCCCCACTCCCTAATACCAAATAGTGGGATCGAAACCGGTTAGTTCCAGACAACAATATTAAGAAGACAGTATTCTTCACTCATTTTCAAAGCTTAAAAGGAGAAGTTCAATTCTGTACACAATTTTCATAAATAGAAAACAGTACCTGTGTGGACATAGAAAACCATATCTGTATGCAAAAGTACAGGAAGTAACAGAGAATTTGGTTCCAGTGTAATGAATTGAAGATGATACGGCCTACTGGGAATCCAAACAGATGAAATCTCTCCATCTTCAGTAGAAACAATGGATTTTCTCTCTTCCTTTTTCACCAAATGGGGGCACGAAACCCAGTCATTCTTTTCCTCTAAATATGCTCCATGTGCATTAACAGAAACTGCTGTGCAAATGAAGAGCAGAGAAAAAAGAAGGGAAAATAGAAAAGTGCTTTTCTCAGCCATGGCTAAATATTTTCACACTGTGAATTTACACAGAGTATTGGGGTTTGGGTTTTAGTTTATAATGAGAAGGGTTGAAGAGTGAGTGACGTACGTGGCATTTGCATGGACACGTGCAAGATGGAAAGTGACACGAGGCGATGCATGAAATGAAAGCTGTTGACAGTCGAGGAGTAATTTTTTGGCAGTTTTCTTTGTATTTGAATGTTGGTGCTATTTACGACATTTAGAGTTGGGCAAGAGAAAGTGCACTAATGATGGGGCCTGTACAGAACATTAGGCCTAATGGATTTCTCCAAAAGAGATATTGACATAAATAGCACAAGTGGGGGTGAGTGAAGAATGGTAGCACTCCGGTTAATTTCAAGTTCACACATTTTTTTAGACCCTAGGTTAGACCAAAATTAACTCGGTTTATTTTATTTATTATGGATCTAATTATTTTAGATGTTTTCGATAAAATTATTAATGAACATATTCAAATAACGAAAAAAAATTCGTATAGTCAATTTCAAATTATTAAGAATACGATTAATTTTATTGTATATAAGGTAATTCTTGATCCTTGGATATAAATTTCAATTATATGTGTGTTTAACATGTTTGATGTAGTTAGTACAAAAACTAAAACTAGGTCTAATGAGCCTTAATCGATGCAATATGTTAGTTGAATGATGAAAATCATATGCATCAATATCAAGACTTGAATACTCAACTCATATTTTCTATAAACACGACTCTCACGTATCACGATATCTACAAGATGAAATCAGTGAAGCCTTACATATCCTATATGTTCATTTTTTGGTTCTTTATAACAATTACGGTTATTATTGTTGAACTAACAAAACGAAAATTATTTTTTAAAGACAACTCTGGAGTTTTTTTGTCTGAATTTCGATAGGATCTTCTCCTCCTGGAGTTTTCTGTCTGAATTTCAACAAGGCTTTCCCTCTTTCTGGAGAATTTGGGTGTTCAAAATGGGGATTCCAGTGTTTTGCTGGCCGGAAAGTGTTTCTATATCGGAGATAAAGTTTCAATTTTGAGAGGTCTGACTCCATATGTGTCTCAATTTGAGGCTGCTTTTTAGGGTGGAAGCTTGGATATTAGAGAATTTTTTTTTTCAAACCGTTTTCCTTTGTCAAATAATTTTAGGGGCATTTTAGCTATTTTTTGTGAGTTGACATTCATCATCATTATATTGGAAACTATAACTAGGTCCCATTTCCGAAGTTTGTTGAAGATTGTGCTTTACGACACTTGTCCAATAATCCATTATGTGCACGCATGGATTTAGTCCACTGACTTTCGAGATGATTTTGTCAAAGTTCGCACCTAGGTTTCCATCTAGGCCCGATGTCACATCAATGCCTTTAGTCATGTAGCTAGTTGAGGCTTCCATCATGTTCCTAACAAGTGTTATGGTTCTGCACATTCAATTGCTTAGAATAAGCCTTTGTGATCGAGGGATCTTTTGCTTAACCGTGCCTCCGTGATCAAGGTGCAAAACAGATACCATGGCAAACAATGACGTCGTTTTGTGATTGACATAGAGTCCAAGTGGATCGTAATTATTTTAGTATGTGAATTATTATTAAGTTACATATCACGTGAAAGAAAAAGGGAAGAACGAGGCCTATAATATAGGTATGGTGGTCGAAAAGCAAAATAAAATATCGTAAAGATCTTCTTCTTCATAAAATTAGCCATTCATTGTTGTCCTTTATGTATACATGATGATACCATTAGTTGTCATGCCCTATTCACTTATAATTTATAAGTTTTTGGCTTTTGCTTTTTGGGAGTTGTCCCTAATCAGAATCTCAACGCCATCAAATCTCTCCCCTTTTGTATACTACAAGCTCTCTCTTTTTCCTCGCGTTTGGCCCGTGTACGTATTTGCAAACCTTAACTCCTAAGTACTTCACTTTAATAATTAATATAAATATTCTCCTTAATTATTTTTAACTTTTGGGCAGAGGTATGTCTTGTTACATCCAAGTCATCTAATCCACAACACGGAATCAATCGACATGACCAAATATGCGGCAAAGCATTGTATCCACGTAAGACAGTGAAAGAGTTGAATCTGAACTAAGAATATGACGAGATTATTCTTAATTTATTATAAGAAAGATTGCAAATAAACATAAATACATTTTAACTGTACTTGGATATAGTTTGAACATTGTAGGCACGAAAATGATCATAAATTGATTGTCAACGGTTTAAAACTTAGGTTAGAGATGGCGATGAGATGGGACGGGGAGGGAATTTTCGGGAAGTTGGGATTTAAAATCTTCATTTATGGTCCAGTTTAATTAATTATTATTTCTTTAAATACATTTTAAACTGAAAACATAAAAAATAAAATAAATAAAAAGTTTAGGGGCGATTTCAGGAAGTTCCCATTTGTGACGGGGCAATATGGAGTGAGCAATTCATTTTCCTTTTGTTGCACAAATGGCTAAACTCAATATTTTTTTTCATTTAAGCCTTATTCAAATCCAACTTGTTATAATTGAAGTTCAAAATTAATTTTTAAACCTATACAGTTTAAATGTGACTAAACATCAAAAAAAAAAAAAAAAA
>CAIGRT010201428.1:0-12488 GCA_903798405.1 Fraxinus platypoda | reverse complement strand
TCGAAGTCGCCACACTCACAGTCAACCCAACGCCGACCACCACACAACCCAGTCACCATTAACATTATTTTCAATAAGGTTAGTTTTCTTTGTGAATTATGATATTGATTTTTCCTTTATGATGTTTTATTTGTGGATTAAATTTAACATTTATAATGTTTATTCTTCATTATTTAGGTAGATTATTGAGTGTAGATTAGATTTAATTATTTTTGGGGGGAGGGGGAAATGGCTTTTTCTCGTCGAAAATGGCGATTTTTCGACGAGAAATCAAAATCGCCGACTGGCCCGATGGTTGACAGTCGTTGGACCCGATCGTTAACAATCGGGTTTGGGCCGCGACTGGTAACAATCCTGGGCCGACTGTTACAACCAGTCGGTTGACATGGATAGGTTAACAGTCTTGGGTCAACTATTATAGTTCGCCCAACTGTGATCGTTCATCTGATGGTTAGACACGCATAGGTGATTGTGCTGGAGAGACTAGACATTGTACGGGACACGACGACGAAGAGATAGTCGAGCTCGTAAGTATTTATAATTTTTTTAATTTGAAAACTTAGTTTTTAGCTATACGTTATCGAACTAACATATTATTATTTAATTACAAGAGCGATTGTGGCACATTCGCAATCAATTATATTGAGTTTTTGAGTATAACCCATAAGGTTGATGTAATCAATCAATCCTACATACAAAATTGGAGGAAAAAGTTAGTGTGTGATTTGTATGAATTCAATTATGAACCAGTAATATTGTATATTGTTCTATTCGAAATTGTAAATATTGATTATTTAATAAGTCGTTGTATATTGTATATTTTTTATTAAAAAATATAAATATTGTCCATTTAATTATTTATTTAATTGTGACCCGTAATAAATTGTATATTATTTTAGTTGTATGAAAATAAAGTATGGGGACCTAACTGCAACTTTCTAATAGTTGATTCGGAACATGAAACTGTGGTCGAATATTAACATTGATAGATTACATATTTGTCTAATTGTCATTTAGGATAATCTAACTTGTACAAAATTGACAAGTATGTCATGTTGCTCCGCACCTGCCGCACCTATGCGGTCGAGGAAACTCTCTGATAGATGATATTCTAGACGTACGTGAAAGTCTAAGATCACGCGGTTCAGCTTTGGGTAGCAATAAAATATTAAGTTGGAGAATATAGTCAGGAACTTCCCACTCGATTTCATTCGGTAGAGAAATATAGTCTCCACATCCGCTGATCTCCAATAATCAGCCGTGTAATAAAGAGAGCATAAGGGTCTTACTACAAAGCCTCTATATATAGCCACCACGACTGCATGCTCATATGGAAAACTCTCCAATTGAAATCGACTATAAGTGCAGGTGTTATCAATCAAGTCCACCATGTATGTCATATTAAGTGCATATTTTACGAAAAAGCATAACTCATCCAATGGTTCCTCATTCAACTTTCTCGCAACATCTGCAGTCTTGAAGAGTTTATCCTCTTGAGCCGAGGTTAGCAAGCTCATGCAACTCTATGTTTTCGCACGTTGATCGTGAAATCACTGCTGCAGTTTGTTACGAATGTTCTCAATCATTACAAGGATTAATAACTCTCGATCTTTATTGAATAATGCATTGAGACTCCGCATTGTTTGATGTCATTATATAGTATCGACGTCCTGAAAAATGTGACAGCGCCCAATGTTCAATCCCTATTTTTATTATATAATCACATGCCGGAGATGTTTTACTTGCTATTTCAACCATGAATTTATTACACTTTTCAACATTGTAAGCTTTTGCCGCTCTTCTAAATAATGAAACGATGTCTTTGTCCCAATACCTAGTCTTCAGGTTACCTTGTATATGGTACATGCAATGCCCATGATGTGTTTCAGGAAAAAAATTTCAGCGATATCATTTATTATAGACGGTCCCCTATCAGTTACAAAGGTAAGGTCATCGACGTCTCCAATTACTTCCTTCAATTTTGTGAAGAATCAACACATCGACAAATCATTCTCGTTATTGACTATACTGAATGGAAAAAGGTAAATTTGGATGTTGACATCTTGACATGTAGCAATAATCAACTTGCCTTCGTATCTAGCTTTCAGAATTGTACCATCGACTAGAATTGGGGGTTACATCGCATTTTGAAACCCCCGAATATAGTCCAAGATCCATGAAGAAAAAACTTGAAGCAATTCTTGTCCTCCGACTCAATAAAAAAATGTCGAGCCACGATTAGTTATCCCCATGTTATGACAATATCTGGCCAATTTAACATAACTCTTCTCGATCGAGCCCATTAAATTCTCCAACGCGCATTCCTTAGCCTTCCGGTCTTTTGGTAGCTCATGACGACTATGTACTATCGATGGACGTCATTAATGATATCCAAAGGTCTGTAGATCGTCCACGGGTTCTAATACTTGTGCATGATATGTCAATCAATAAACCATGCTCGGGCTTGCCTCTTTCATTTCGACGAATTTCCACTTTGCGAGTATGTTCCCGAGTATACTTGTGAACTATAAATAACTCATTCGTTTCCATTTTCGTAACTCGTAAATGCCAACGGCAACTGTTATCGATGCAAATATTTGTCAATAATGACTTGTTTGATTTCTTCACTTTGAACTCAAAGTTGTAGTTTAGTGCAATCTGATGCACGACTTTCTGCAAATCTTTCTTTGTTTCAAACAGTTGCTCGACATGCAAATCCTCATCATCGGGATCCACACGAGAAGAATTGGATGACGGTCTACTCGATCCAGCCCTTGAACTCCCACCCCACTCATGTCTCTGACGGAATAAAACAATCAAATTCTCATTTATAAATTCATTTTCATTCTCGTTGTCCTGAACTACTGAGGGAATAATTGTCTCAGGAATAACCACATCATCATCACGAGCTATCTCCGTTGTGTCTAAAAAAATATTGGCATTGTGATCCTTTCCATAAGAATCTTCGTGTTTACATACGACTTTCTTTCTTTCTTATTAAATTCATGAAAAGAGGAATTGTGTGCATTTTATTTAATTCAAATAGATAATCCACTTCAATATCAGAAGTAACATTTATTGGGAAAATCATAATGGATGAATACTCGTTGAATTGAAATTTCAGTTCCATATAGTACTAAGAGGGATCGACTTTCAGCTTGTTTTGTAAATTATGGTATATTTTTGCATATGATGTACTCGATGTTATGAAAATTGGAATACTACCACGTATATCACTTGTCAATTTCCATACTTATCGATATTTTTCATCCAATTCAAATCACCAAAGTAATAAATCGGGATTATATCTATATCTGCATGACGAAACATAATTTTTAATTATAAGAAAAAATAGCCAGACCAACTATTAACAGTCAGCCCAGACTGACAGTCTAGCTGGCCGGCTATTGTACATTACCATGCATTTCGTCTGAAAGAATATACATGTAAATGATTTTTTTTTCTTGTTTCTACTTCAAAAAATTATAGATCTGTTAAAAAAATTATTTACATGTTAATCAATATCGAAATAAGATTCATCGATTAAAAAGTATACTAATTTTATGAAAACGAAATTAAACATACGTAAATATACCTATCGATTCGATGTGATAGATATTAAAAAATATTTTCTTGTTCAGTATTTGATAAATTCATAAGATTTTGATGTTGGAGCAGATGAAAAATGAGAGAATTTTTATTTATGTTGAAATAAACAGATAAAAAAAGCTAGCTGATTTTGAAATTTTAAGTGAGAAGTGTATAATTTTTACTTGTTAATTAAAATTGTAGTATTATCTTTTAATCGAAGTAATATTTTGTAATTGTATAACATATTTAAGGGTATCTTTATCTTTAACACCAAAAAGGCTATTGTGAAAATATGTAAAAGTCAAAGTGAAAATTAGGGATTTGACTGAACTAATTCTAAAGGTACCCATTGAATGTAAAACACAATTCCAAACATCCTATATTTATGTACCTGTACCCAAACAACAATCTTCCCTGTTTCATTTTCGGCATTAATCTTTCCTCAAAAAATCCATCGCAAAACCCTAACAATCCAAACAGACTGTGCTTCTAGTCTCATTCAAAGTCATATAAATTTCTCAAAAATATATACAAATCGAAGAGAAAGGAGAAGAATATTAAAATAGAGATGGAATCTCAATCTGGCCAAGGCAATGAAGATTCAATTGCAGCAATCAAAGACATGAGACAGCAGCTAGAATCCCGTGCTGAAACCATTCACACGACACAGCTAGACCTTATTGCCTCCCTTCAAACCCTAGTTCCAGATATCGTTTCCTCGCTCGATCTTTCTCTCAAAACTATCTCTACTTTCAACAACAAACCCTTTACTCCCCTCCCCAAGAATCTTCCCTCGAAACCCAGTTTTGATAAAGCCCACATTCCCAAATTACCCCACGAGAACACTAAAGTGCTCCCTTCTGCCTCTCTTGCAAAGCTCTCGGAGAAAGAGAATGAGAGGGCATTGATAGAGGAGAGTGGAGGGCCGCTTTCGGTGGTCAGGTCAATGGTGGCGGTTTGTTTACTAGAGAGGGTTCCGTTTGCTCCGATTGATTCCTCTACAGTGTTGAGGAAGTTGGAGAACGATGCTTCGGCCACGGTGGCTGAGAAGGCGGCTCTCAGGGAACTGGGTGGTGAGTCAGGATCGATTTTAGCTGTGGAGATGGCGTTGAGGTCAATGGCTGAGGATAACGGTGGAGTGGAGTTGGACGAGTTTGTCGTGAGTGGGAAATCACGGGTTATGGTGATGAATATCGACAGGACTAGGCTTTTGAAAGAGTTACCTGAAATTAAGCAGTTGAATGAGGAGAGTTCTAATGATGGAAATAGGATTAGTGATGTGGCAAAGGCTGGAGAGAGTGTGAGTGGTGGAGGGGTTTTTGGCATGGGGAGGGGAATGCCCGAGATGTGGATGGGAGGGCCGATGATGATGGGGCATAGGGGTGGTGGACCTAGAGGGGTGGGAATGATAGGGGTTCCGAGAGGTGTTGGAGTGCCGCCTCCGATGCATAGGCAGCCTTCAATGGGGCCGAATGGGTCGCAAGGCGGGGGAATGAGTACACCTTTGCAAAAGCCTAGGACAGAGGAGGATGATATGAAGGATCTCGAGGCTTTATTGAATAAAAAGAGTTTCCGGGAAATGCAGAAGTCAAAAACTGGGGAAGAGCTTTTGGACCTAATTCACCGACCGACTGCTAGGGAAACTGCTGTGGCTGCAAAGGTAACTGTTTGTTTTAAAAATATTTTGAATATCGTAATATTTGACTCTTAATCTATTTTGATTGTCATGGTTTAAAAGATTTCATATTTGTCACCTGTGTGCGAAATTGATTTGCACATCTTATTGTTCATGGTAGGTTTTGGAATTACTGTAACAGGCAAACAGTTAGTTGTGATACTATGTCAAACTTTCTGACTTTGATCTTCACATAGCAATTTCTGGTTTTCACAAGATCAAAACCATCGCTATATCCTTTGTTATCTTCGGTGTTCCATTGCTGATCTGTTGTCATATTGAGCATTTACTTGCAAAATTGGCTACTCTTCATGGTGGTGTAATTGAACTTTTGATATTTATCCGACTCTTTGCTTCTGGTTTTTGTTTCAGTTCAAAAGCAAAGGTGGTTCCCAAGTAAAAGAGTACTGTTCAGCATTAACAAAAGAAGATTGCCGACGTCAATCTGGTTCCTTCATTGCTTGTGACAAGGTCAGTGTAGGGTCAGTTTATGCGTAATTAACTGGTAGATAGTCTGGAAAGAAAGTTTCATATTATCCAGCCAGGTGTTGACACTATGAGAGAAAATAGAAGTATCTTGATTTCCACTAATGTATTTAATGAATCTGTTACCTAATAGGTTCATTTTCGACGCATAATTGCTCTTCATACTGATGTTAATTTGGGGGATTGTTCTTTTCTCGACACCTGTCGTCACATGAAGGTAAATTTGTCATCGATGTTGTAATTCTTCTGAAGATCTACTTTGGTAGTCTGCTGAATCAAATTTTTGTTACTTGTACATAATGATAGACATGCAAGTATGTCCATTACGAGCTTGACTCAACTCCAGATGTATCGCCTGTGATGATGGGGCAAGCTAGTTTACCTCCCCAAAAGCCACTGAAGGCTCATTATTGTTCAGAAGTAGAGCTCGGAGAACCACAATGGATTAATTGTGATATACGTTCATTTAGAATGGACATTTTAGGGCAATTTGGAGTTATAATGGCTGATCCACCGTGGGATATTCATATGGAATTGCCATATGGGACAATGGGTGATGATGAAATGCGCACTCTCAATGTTCCTGCATTACAGACTGATGGTCTGATATTTCTTTGGGTTACTGGGCGAGCAATGGAGCTTGGACGTGAATGGTATGCCACTTTTGCCTGTGATGCTTTCATAATTTTAAAAAAGATGGTCCTAAAATAACGCTGGAAGAGACACTGCACATGTTTATAATGTGCTAACAAATATATCTCTACAGAAATGATAAAAAGCCTTGTTCCCACTAAATTTGTGGTTGGCTACATGAATCTCTTTTTTTTTTTTTTAACTCTGTTCAGTTTGTTGCTAATCTAATGGAAGATCAAAAACAACTAAATCCTTAGCAATTACAAGTGACGTTAGTTTTGGTCTCCTCTTCTTTAGTTCTACGCAAAACCAAGAGACACGAGTAGTTTCATTTCTGAGTTTAATGTGACATTAGATATTTTGTGTGAAGTGTAATATTTGTCAAAAAAACACGTGTTATTTCCAACTTGTGTAAGGTTGGATGCACATAATGATGTAAAAACAACCCAATCATTTACATGAGCCTTAATATTTTTAAATCTTATGGCAGATAGCTAAATGACTATTCGAGCGTTGAGCCCCACTTGACTCGGCTGAATGTTATTAATCTTTAAAATTATTTATCAAATTTTGCTTTATTGGGTACATGTTTTGTATAGCAGTTACAATAGGATTTTTAGTCTGTCATAAATTGTGGCAAAGGCATTAATAAGCATCTTATGAAAAAGATTCAGATTTCTACAGTTCTATAACTTGGAAGAATCTCAGCAAAACTTGTAATTCATGGAATTTAAATCCATAATCTGTACAGAATGGAACATATGTCATGTAAGAATGCGAGTTGTTGCATTAAGTCATTATCAGCTTGATTCAATACCTCAGTAAGCCTAGTATAGTGCTTAGGATGTAATTATACTGGATACCATTGCTTTTACATGGTAAATGTACTGTTGCCATCTAATTCTCTTGAATTTATTTCCTCCTTGTAGTTTGGAACTTTGGGGGTACAAGCGTGTCGAAGAGATCATCTGGGTGAAGACCAATCAACTTCAGCGAATTATCAGAACTGGTCGCACTGGCCATTGGCTCAATCATAGCAAGGAGCATTGCCTTGTTGGAGTGAAGGGCAACCCAGAAGTAAATAGGAATATTGATACTGATGTCATTGTTGCTGAAGTTCGAGAAACAAGTCGTAAACCAGATGAGGTGAGTAGACCTCCATTGTGCAATTAAGTAGAGCTCTAAGTAGTTTCTTGCATATGATCACCTGCTCATTGTGGATTTCCACATCCTGATGATACTGACCTTCACGGTTCTGTTGTATGCATCGCTTGTATCATTTCATCCTCCAAATAATACCGACGTCCTGATATAAATTTTGCTAATTGAGTTGCTTGATATTTTGCAGATGTATGCCATGCTAGAAAGAATAAGTCCGAGGACAAGAAAGCTGGAGTTGTTTGCAAGGATGCACAACGTACATGCTGGGTATGCTTCTTGTTAATCTTTATATCTTCTGTTAGAAGTATTGAAATTAGTTGTGCAATTGAAAATAACTAAAGAGCATTTGCAATAGTTGCTCTACCTGCAGAGTATTCCTCATTTTTGCATTATACCTGTCTCCCGAACCTTTCATAGCTTTTTCAGGAAAATCCCTATTCTAGATGATTCTCCTTTGATTCTATACTGGTTTACCTTTCCTTTCATTTGCCTTTCTTCAACCTGTGATTCAATGTCATTCATCTTTGCTCTAGTTAATATGAATGCTTCAGCCATCTCTTTTTCATTGATGATTATAGACCTGTAATATTCAAAATAAACGATCCTCAATTTGTTGTGTAGTTTTAAAAAATCTTGAAAGTTTCTGAAAGGATATTTGATTATTTGTGTATCGAATCACCTTGATTATCAGGTGGATATCACTTGGTAATCAGTTGCAAGGAGTACGGTTGGTGGATGAAGGACTGCGAGCAAGATTTAAGGCTGCGTACCCTGATGTGGAGGTGCAGCCAGCATCACCACCAAGGGCAGCTCCAATGGAAGTGGAAGCTAGTGCTCCTCAAATGAGGACACCATTTGTCGAAGGTGAAACAAAATTATCAGGAAATCAATTTGCAGAGGCTGCTGGTTCAGCAGCCTATCCATTTGAAGCAAAGCCTATGAATGTTGATGGAGAGATGATAAGCTAGTTAGCCGTTATGTAAGATCATGAGTAATTTGGCATCAGATTATTTATAATTTTGTTTAAGATTATATATAATCAATGCCTGTAACTGGTGAACAAACTTTAATTGAAGTAGCAAGTTTTTAGTCTTTGATGCCAGCTAATTGATTGTGTAATTTAAGCAGGATAATGACCTGAGAAATATAATATTAGCAACTAGTGTTTTATAAAACTAAACACGGAATTTATTTTTATTGGGAGGAGAGAAAGAGAAAGTGGGAGCTACAAGAAGAGGTCGAACTTTGTTCGTGGTCACTGTACTTTGAGCCAAGTTCCAGTTGAGTCACTTTAGTTTTTTGAGTCACTATATTTCAGTCACTGTACTTTAGTTTAGGCTAATTTGTATAATTTCGTTGCATTGTTTAACGCTAAACACTAATGTGATAGTTATATGTTAACGATCATCCATCGTGGTTGTCAAAAAATAACATAGACGAAGGATACAATCGAAAAATCTTATGTTTTTTTTTCTTCTAAATATTCATTTTCAATCACACATGTACAAAATAAAATATTCTGAATAAAATTTTTTATACTTTTTAATTACACATTTTTAAAAAATTCACTATTTAAAACATTGTTTTTGGTAGATAATGGCTACCAAACAAGAAGTTGAGATTCGTCGTCCATCCAATTAATTATTGATACTTCATTTTAAATTAATATGTCATTAACTTGGTGGGTTAGTGAATTGAATCGTACAGGGGCTTAGCGTGTGAGCCAGACGTCAAACTATGTGACAAAATTGAATTAGTTGGTCTAAATTGAGACAATTAAAGCATTGTAATCCAATTGAAAAATTGAAGTATAATGAAATTGAATTAAAGTCTGCAAATGAAATCCGGTCAATAGGGGTATCATCCCCTTTATGTCGGTCGGAATGTGACTCCTCGGAAAGGCCGAAAGAGAGAGAAAAAGGGAAATAAAGTGTGAATGACAATACGAATCTGGAGAAAAAATATATCCTTCAATAATATCAAATGACTTTCTACAAATCAAAGAATACAACAAAGTCGAAAGAAACAATAGCATAACATGATATGACATGATGATGGCTCATGGCTATATAATTTATCTTGCTTGAAGCAGAAGTGATGCCAAAAATCCAGTTAGTACTGACATCAAAATTGGGATTTTGAGCAATGGTGCAGCAGAAGCCTGTACTGGAATCGACCCAAAAACAGTAGGATAAGAGGGAGAAGAAGCAGATGCGGCCGGCGAAACTGCAGCAGAAGATCCATTCCCAGACACAGAAATGTGTAGTTTCTGTGATTTTTGACAGTGCCCATCAACTCCACTCGTCAAGTAAAACTCCCCTGGCGCAGTTATATTGAAGAGGGAATTTCCATTATCCATGGACAGGATTGGATCTTTCAAGTTGCAGCTATTGTAGGATTCTTCTGTCACTTGTATGACAGAATCTTGACTTGGTGGGTACAAGAAAACTGCACGAACATCATCATCAGTAAATGATAAAGCTAAATAAGAAATACATTATACAAATGTTAGATCAACTTACAGAGGGAATCTCCAATCTTGAACTCAAGGTTCTTGGACCATTTAGAGTAGACATTTGGATTTGATTCAGTAGGAATGCCCCAAGCATCTAAATCTCCAACTTGGTAAATTTTGCCATGGACACTGGATTGAATCAACACGAGAAACTGAAGAGCATAGAAAAAATAGTATCTCGGAATTCTAAATGTAGCCATATCTATTACCTTCTCTGCCACTCTTTGCCTTTCGTCAAAATCTAGAGAGGGAGACCCTAAAGTTTAAGAGAAATATGGTTGGCCAGACAATGTATAAAACCATTGCTCTGATTGGTAGTGATAAACAGGACAAGTGCGGAGTGAATTTACTATAATGACCCTCATTTGAGAAGTTGTAGTTGACATTCAAGAATTGAGCATGAGGGTACAGGGAGGGAATAAGTCAATTATTTGAATGACAATGGCTCGTGGTATAGCTGGACAATTAAAAAACTGGATGCAGCTCAACATGGGAGGAATGTGAATTGTCATGTCATCAACTATCATGTGGAATCAATATTTGTAAAAAATATTTCAACTTGATAATTCGAATTATGTTCATTTCTAGCCCGAAATTAAATGGATAATTCCATTTGGGAACTTCGTTCGAGTGTTTTTGTTGTGCATCCCCATAAAGACGGTGGCATGTTACAGCTTCACAATAACTCTGTTCACGGGTTATTTTAAAGAGTCGAAAATTTTGGGCTTTGATATATATATTTTTTTAACTCGAAATGAAGGTGTTGGGATGTCCACATTCTCTTGTCAATATAGACCCTTTGAAAAAGCCTAGTGTGAGATCTATTTGTATGCTTTCAACTTTTTCCCATCTAAATTCTACAAATCAAAATCAATGTTTTTCTTTCATCAGCAATTTTCAGAGACAAAAACGGAGGCGCGTGTTATACAATTAATTTAGATAATAACTGACCTGATATAATCCGGAGTCCGTGATTCCTTTGACAATTCATATATCTTGCACCTCTCCACTGAGTAGGAAGAGGCCTCTGGCTCTTGAATCCATCACGAGCTACCACCAAAGCTTGGATCTGCCAATTTTTGCTTCGGTTATCCCAAAGCATAGGGTAGTATAATCTCATTAGTTATACTAACAAGACATATAGATGGTGAAGGTGTTGCATTATCCCATTTCTTCATCCTGTTTTGAGGTTATGAATCCAAAATGCTTCTAAATATAGAAAGAAATTATTTTGAATTGAAGATCAATGTTCAATAGAATCTACAACCTCACAGTTCATAGACAAACAAGGCATAAAGGAGGTGAGGAAGATATGTAGCTCGTTTAGTTATCTTTTGACATGGTATCAGTTGCCTTCTATTTAAATCTATAAATTTTGTATACAAGGATCTATAAGAAGGAAAACGCACTTGGGCAATGTGGTTTCAACAATTTCTTCTTCCCATTGCAAGGAAATAGTAATCGCAGCCCTTTCTGTATAGGCAGTGGCTGAAAATTTAGCAGGGACAGGACGCTTCAGAATCTGCAGAAATTCAGAAACTTGAATCTGGCTCTTGGATCAAATCCATCTCAGCCATCCATTTGAATTTTGTTTGGCTATAAATGCTTGTGTAACTCATTATATAGCTAGAGAGAGAAACACATTGTGAGATTGTGTGATTTCACTTATAATTGTACAAAGTTCTTTTTTGAATATAAAGAAGACATTTTCCAAACTGTTCTTCTACATTTTTGTCATTATTTCTTAAGTTCGGTTGCGGTTCTTTAAGTCAAAGGGTTAAATTCGTGGGTTGAAGGACTGACTCAACGTGTTTTTGCAAGGGCAAGAACTTGGCAACATTAAGCCCCTGTTTGGCCCCCATTAAATTACATTACATTACATTAAATTTTTCTATCTTCTCATTACAACCACACATTCATCAAATAAAATAATATTAGACACAAATCTAAAATTTTTCATTACTTTTCCACCACACATTCTTCCATCAATCACTATTCCAAAAAATTTCAACCATAAAAAATGCAAAATAATGGGGACCAAACAGGGGCTAAGAGCAGCAATGCTTGATGCAGTTGACAAAAACACTAAGCTCGTGACGTGACAAGTGGTGTCAGAGCATAGGTTAAGCTCAACAATGAAAGTTACTACAATGACGACCCTAGAGATGCTGCTGAAACTAGGATTGAGGAGAGGAGGTGTGATGTTGCTGTTAGAAATATAAATCATATCTAAAATCGAAACCAAATTTAGATACAAACATCCTAGATTATAATAACCAAAAGCCCAGGATCTACATCATGCCAGAATATTAGGATTCACGGAGTCGGGTTATATACTTGGATCCATTATGAACGCTTGTTTACTATTACGGAATTACTACAACAATCGATCACGTACTGATGAACACGAACGAAGGGGCGTTGATT